>ATSW01014685.1:0-18318 GCA_000444245.1 Botryllus schlosseri | reverse complement strand
TGAGTGAGGTGCAATGTTCCCTCTAAGCTGCGCACGTGCGCAGTGCTGACGCGGTCTCTGCGCACAGAAAATTTACGTTGCGCTCCGCCTCGCCATACCATCCGTGTAAGCCAGTGGTTCTTAACCTTGCCTCCAGCGCCCCCTGGGGGGCGCTGGGGGCAAGGTTAAGAACCACTGGGTTAGCCTATAGATAACTAACGTACGGATAGATACGCAACAACCGCCGTCATGCTTGCTTGCCCGGAGGGAATTACTGCTCAGCAATCTGAACTCAACATAATTACTAATCCCATAGCTGACGACCCGCGTGCTTAAATTCAATAAAGTTGACCTTATTAGAAAGCCACTGTCGCACTGATTCCGAAAATATACATTAAAATCTAATCAGGGCAATGGAACCCCTTCGAAATACACCTAAAAGTTTGAAAATCGGCATTGTTCTGAACAATCGCAACCACGCGAGGGCCATTGTTATGGACATTGTGCTGAGTCGCTGCGATTGTTTAGAACAATGCCGATTTTCAGACTTTGAGGTGTATTTCAAGGGAGTTCCATTGTCGTGATTGGATTTAAATGTATATTTTCGGAATCAGTGCGGCAGTAGCTTTCGCATGAGATCAACTATATTGAATATAAGCACGCGGGTCGTCAGCTATGGAATTAGCAATTATGTTGCGTTCAGATTGCCGAGCAGTGATTTCCTCCGGTCAAGCAAGCGTGACGACGGGTGTTGCGTATCTATCCGTAGGTTAGTTATCTATAGTTAGCCCGAACACCGCCTCGGGCAATACCCGCCATCGTGGGCGAAAACAGAGCAGACTAGAACACAACCAACCTCAGTCCCATTTTGCAGTCCATAACGCTCGGACAGTCGAACGCCAGCAGCAGGTCCTGCATCCTCGTGTACCTTTCGCCGTCTTTGTCCACGACCCCGTGATAATCAGGGGCGTAGGGCCGCAAGTGTTCGTCGCGCGCAAGCTGACTCAGGCACTCGGCCTCGCGGTGGCAATACTTCTTCAATATGCACCCTTCTTCGCCGGGCTGGAAGTTACCTGCGGCCAAAAAGGCTCCATGAAAATACAGGCTAGGCATAGCTGGTCTTGGACGCGTAAACCAGAGTTAAACTAGAAAACGTTCAGCATTTCCAGAATAGATAAGAATTAGAATTATATATACTGAGCATTTTGCCAAATTAGAGTAAAATCAGAATTACTGAATTCGCAAAAACTTTCAAATTGATTGAATCATCAAGTTGTCCAAGCCTGGAATCGACGCAAGCGCGGACTACTTTTAGCGCAAGTGCGCATAGGAATAGAGGCCACACGTGCTGAGAAATGTTCAAGATTCAAAGTTGTTCAACGTACAGAGAAGCGCGCGTAGCGCCCGCGTATGACGCTGTCCCTTGGGGTCATATACTCCATATCAACAAAGTCGACGCAATCGCATCGCTGTGAAATACACAGAACACAGGCTTGCCGTTGGCTTGGTACTAAGTAGTAGTAACGTCCTAAACTTACACCAAATACAAAAACTGACAACTGTCAAGTAGAATTAATAGCCGAAAGTCATAACTACTTGAGCACTAGAAGTACACACAACCAATATAGGTACTCCGAAAATGTACAAGTACTTCGTCATTGACAGGCTCTGCTGATGATAATTCACCAAACTATTTTCTCGGCAAGGGAAAAGCTCGGATAGTCGCGTGTTATTTCGATTCATATACGGTATGTTAGATGTGGAACGTCAAATCGAAGTTGGCTAGCTGTACACAAGACACGAAATATCATGTCGTATCAGGGGGTGGGTATGACAGGGGTGGCCAACCGTTTTGCTATTCACGGCCGCATTTCGATTACTTACGTAGCCCACGGCCGCATTCCAGGGCATAGCCGTAATGAACTAACTGCACGCCAAATACCCATGTTAAATTGTATATGTCCCTTTCTGGTGAACTCTCTGGTAATCTACTTTTCATATAGGATTACTATACGCACCGAAATCCCAAGTGGTCATGTTATGAATAGTCACTAGAAACCGTTAAGATCGTGCGAAGCGCGAAATTTTTTCAGATTCACGAAATAATTTCGTCATTAATATCAGTAGTTTTACATACTACTATCACTCATTTATCCTTTCTCAGCCCATGTGATCATATTCACCGGTAGAGTTGATGGAGGGAGTATTTTCGAAAATTTTGAGCAAGTTGTAAATGTGATGATGCGTGTTCGGGTGGGCAAATTGTTATTATTCAAGTCATTAGTTGCATTCTGTTATTTTTTGACCTCTCATCAGGATTGCCGGTATAGTGGAAATGTGTTGGAATCGCCCAAACTTATACCACAAACAAATTTCATTCGTGAGGAGCACACGATTCCAAGCGGGTATTCCTACAAGGGGTGCATCATTTTCTTTGTTGCTCGCATGTGTATTGTAGGGCTCAGATCGAAAAGGTCGCCTCTGTAGGCGTAGCGCGAAAAAAAACTTCATGATTAATTAAAATTAACTCGAAAAATCGGGAGTCAAATTAAATTTGCATCTCGACGGCCGCCATCACATAATTACTTGAATTACGTTGACGGCCGCACAAATTTCCTTCAACGGCCGCAAGTTGGCCACCCCTGGGCTATGACATAAGTTTATGTGTAAACAACAAATCAAATTACCTATTTACCGTTGCCGACAACGATCAAATCCACATTAGACGAAACTGATGAGGAGGGACGTAGGGTCCATCACAGTATTTTTGTGATGGATTTGTGCTTGCCGTGTTTGTAGGACTATGCGCGACAAGTTTTACATGGAATACTAGTGAGCGATTTGCCACGCTGCCCTCGCCGAGAATCTTATCTATTTATCTATTTCTCAGTGCCACACTTTCACATCTGGTCACTCGCACAGTCGACTCATAATCAAGGCACCGTTAACAACATCAAGCAGATCGTCTCAGGATAGTACCCCCTTTACCTGCATGTCCAGCGAGCTGCACCCATGGATACTTCTTTTTGAAAGACTGCATAAAGGGCGACCAGATTACCATCCGCCTTATTTTGGTCCAAGAACTTTGCTGTAAATAAAAGAGCCGCGTTCAGGAAAGCGTACCGAAAAAACACAGCCGATCCGCGAGCACTGCGTCACGGCTTGTTAGACATATAAATCTCGGGCACTACGTCGTATTAGGCAAATAGAAGTCTTACAGAGCAAACAGCAGTCACTACGACCACTATTATATACCACAACCCAATTAGTTTAGTATACAACGTCTAACCCTGAATCTGTTCGGTTCCAAGCGACTTGGTTACCAAGACATCACGACCGTCGGTGATTGCTCGCGGTCAAATCGACGGAAGGAAGGTTGGGTGATAATAACGCAGAACAATGCCAACGAATACGATATTGTCTACGTTCCCAACCGGGACAAAACACTGCTACGTTCGCAGACAAAGGTCCCGTAGATTTCACCGCAATTATTCCCAACCTACAGACATCTGCGTCAGAAATAGTATCTCAATGTTTCTGCACAACTTCTCCAAAATAAAATATAGCTCCAGTTACCAAAATAAAATATAGCTCCAGTTACATAACTGCCACTTCAACAGGCTGTAGTAGCCATGCTTCCCATAAGGTCCAGTAACACAGTAAACCAGCATTATAACAAGCTATTTCAATGACTGTTCGCCGCAGTAAAATCCTTTGACAACTACAGAAAAATCAATTAGTAAGTTTGGCCGGTCAAGCGGAGACATGCATTGCACAGTGCACACGAATCTGGTGACATTTGCGCACGAAAAATTACAATATTCGCAATAAAACACACAAAGTTAGTATCCGACAAATGAAATCCAGCCGCGAAAAAGATCTAAAATCTACTGCAGCGAGAGGTTGAGGCCGACGTTTAATAACCTTCCCCAGATTCTGGCACCAAAGCACTGCGGAGGCTCACAAACAAACTTACTGTACAAAGGAATTTCGGCCGAATGCTGCCCGTGCAGAGTAAGCAGCTTTAATATACGCAAGCTGACGTTAAATATTAACTGGGAACACAAAACGAGCCAGTAAACTACAAAAAACTTGTGATGCCGTACGGCAATGCAGTCATATTACAGATCAGTATCGCGTCATTGAGTCTATATACTCGAACGGTCGGGTATTGCGACGGTGAGCATTCACTCTTAAAATTTATTGTATTTGTTAGTAGTGATACAAGGTACTCCAATCAATTTTATCGGTATTAATACAGTCGGTCCATCGGCATTGGTGATGACATGGATCATATTTACAGATGACGGATAATATTTCAAAAACATATATAATATAACATATTATTTCATAGTTACAAGAGTCGATAAAGTATCTAATTATACCTGTATGTATAGCATATTCACCCCACAATCCAATTTAATATCATACGGCACACCCTCGCTGGGCTTACGCAACATATTAGCCGAGTGATGTTCATCGATAGATATATGCAAGGGGTAGACAAAAGAAATAGTAGCATTAGGTCAGGCGACGAAGCACCTTATAGTGCGATCTAAGCACAATTTTCTGTATGGAATTTCGTAGGATCCGAACAGATTGAACATAGAATTGACAGATACCCAGTATACTTCATGACCATTAAAGACAAAGATGTCAGAAGTGGAGCCATTACCGGCAGCAATTCGCATATAAAAACATTGATTCAGTTCCAATCGTAACGCACATTACACAGTCTTGTATATTCCGCGGAGAAACACGCCAAAGTTCAAACGGTCGTAATTATTCCAAAGCCCGGCCAAATTTAGAACCTGAATAATTCATGAGATCACAAGGCAATAGTTTCGTACTTGACAATTGAAGATTAGACTAGCGGAATTCTACGTTTCCACTCCGTACATTTCCAATAGTAAGCGGATTCTATTTGAACCCGTTCCCTTCATTAATGCTTCTTTATACGCATGCAATATTGAAAGCCTTCGACTCCAAGGGGCCGGGGCTAGAGGCGTTACGTGTATGCGTAGCTTGATAATCTCGAATCTTCAAACGAGGGCGACAGCGGCATGGCTCGTTGGTTACAATGAATACCAACTGCATACATAAGGCTCGAAATTGAAGCAACGCAGTAAAATACACAACGAACCACCCATTTGAAGGTAAAATTACTGGGTCGTATGCCACTTTCCCCAATCATTCTAATGCAGTGCTTCCCTACCTTTTTCTATTCGCGACCCACTACTAATGCAACTTTTATAGTGGGATCCACAATGAGATATGACCAAACAAATGAAAAACAAACTAATGAGTATAGAAGTCATGTATACAGATGTAATTTACTATCATTGAGAAAATGGAGTTTGCATATTATATAATAGATATTATCGGATAAAGTCTAGGCTTTATTGGCTTGATTTACCTACTCAGAAAATATCCAGAATACCTAATATAGAGGTACACCTATTTTCGACCAACGCGCCACATGTCAGATCGTCAGTATTCCAAAATTTGTGTATAACTGCTCTCATATCAATTAGTAGATTGCTGATATTAAATAGCAGTTAAAAGCAACCCTCTATGCCATATTACATAGAAAATTGTAACATCAAAACGTGCTTTGCGACCCACTTCAAATAGCTTTGCGACCCACCAATGGGTCACCACATACTGGTAGGGAAGCACTGTACTCCAGTGACACTAAGAGCAATCGTGCGTATCGACTCGAGTTCTCCCATCAGAAGTTATTTACCATCACTAGTAGCCGTTGTCATTGACTGGCGAGGTCGCTGGCTAGTTACGAATGCATGTAGAAAGAGTACGGGTACGAATTCGAATGATTCAAGACACTATCGCGGAAGAAGTCCAAGTTATAGTAGTCGGATCAGACCTTTTGATCTCTGATGACGAGACTGTAAGACAATGTGATTGTAGCTTAGGCAAACCGTATATATACTGTATACTGCACTGCACTATTCGTGTCGTGACCTCATGATATTGGGACTTTTATGTCTGTTCCAAGAGCCTCAGACTGGCGATAAAAATTATGCGTAGGCCTATCTAATACGGACAAAGAGGTGAACTTTGGCAGACAGGGTCAAAGCAAACATCACACCTAAACACCAGCCGTCGCCGTCAACCATTTGGGAATTAATTGAAATTCATGTCAAAGAAACACATCAACGAGACAAATGTCGCCATATGCCATCCGACACACTGACGCAACAACAGCAGTTTGCTCACATTTTATCTACCGACCAATCAACGAAAAACAGGATATGTCATACGTTGATACATAATTGGCAATTTCGGCCACCGGCCAGTTAACGCAAATTAGCCCACGGCCCATTATTAAATATCGTTTCATCATATAATGGTACAAGAAATCTTATACTTTGAAGCAGGTTTTTCTAAATACTTCCCACGCCCGGGCTAATCCTACCTCGCAGGGAGGCCGATTTTGCTAGATATCGAAAACTGACGAGTGCACACATTTTCATGTTGATGGAGACAAATAGATTGCAACCAGATTACACTTGCAAATCATCTTCCACGCACTAACGTGCTAAGTGGATTATCATTCCATTTCGCCAGATAACGACCATCTGGAGCGTAATATCGCATTCACAATATGAGACAAATCGCCGTAAGGCATGCGTTCAAGACCTTAGTAGGCTTTGAGACATCTTAAGACACTCAACAACATATTGATGAAATCATATAAATAGGACTGACACTGTCGTACACAAGGAGGTAAGCATCCAAAAGTCCTCAAATTGTCGTTGACGGAATCAAAGTTTATTGCATCAAACAAAGCACTACCCTCATCATGAAAAGCTCAACTATACCACACCGCACAGACCAAATTCTAGCTCCTCACAAGTGAGTACGAAAACACATAGTGAAGACGTAGTGGAACACCTTTTCAGGCGGCCGAGCAATAACAATGGCTTTGGCAAACAACTCCAGCACGCAAAAGCCACGCAATCTTGCGTAAACCATGTCTCATTACGCGAGCTAACAGTGCACTGCCGTAATTTTAGCAACGGATTTGGTGTCTTACATTGTGGCATGGCAGTTATTGAAGGGAGTATATTATGGGTTGCCTAATTTCCTACGCTCTCACGCACGATACAGGATATAAATACACTTCTACCTTCTATTGCTTGGGTTGCGCGTTACCACTACAAAGAAGACAAAGCGGTGAAAGCCAAGTCGGTGCGCCAGTTATTTGATGCAGCGCTGAAGCCGCAACGATTCCTAACATATAATATATCCACAATCTTGCCCGGATAACAATCCTATAAAAATGAGTTACCGCAGTCGAGCAAAATACTAGAATATTGACTGATATTAAATAAATCACAGACAGTGAAAATCGTTCCACGACTCATATGTCGTGGAGCGATTTTAATGCATCAATATATCGTGTAGCCGGCTAGCCGCTAGCTTGAACCACTCTGCAAACGAAGACTGACACATTAACTATCGCACCGGCTCGCCACACTACTAAAATAGGTTCAAGGGTGTTGAAATATTGCTATAATCGTGTTGAAATATTGCAATCATGAAGTAATAAATTGCATTAGTTTGTGCCATTTACGGGTCGAAATAACTCGTCTAATTTAACTAGGACTATCAAACAGAAATTGGCCAGGTATCCTGTTCGATCTATAGCCAATGTAACCAAACGAGATCCCGCGCAATTATGAAGGATCGGTCATATTCTTCATCATCAAATCTATAGAACTTCGCTGAGTGTGGCGAACGCCGCACAATTTTAAGATGAATGCGATTCTAGTGTCGGATACAGCAACTAATTTTAGATTTCCGCATGTCCTACTGCACGTTCTGCTCTCAAAACGAGCTCGGTGCTCGGAACAAACAAATCCTAACCGATCAGTCATGTATACGTTACAGTTTTATCACAATTTAAGGACAATAATACAGGCTCCATAAAAGAATCAGACAAAAGCGTTCTCACTGAACCCTGACGATGGCAGAAATAACTGTGACCAATCCTCAACACCCCCGTCTCTGAGAGATTCAATGAACGTCAACGAGAAGTCAATGGCTATTTCAAAGTGCAATAAGTGTACTACAAACTACACACGAGTACAATGTCTAGTTACAGATGGATAAGCGAAGCCATTACATTACAGCTGACAACAGACACAAACGAATTCTCAACACAGCCAGAAAACCAAACGCCATACCCGACGCAGTCAGCACGCAGTCACTAACAGCTTAAACAACTGGCGTTTAGATGATGGCGTACGCTTCCCGCATTGTTATCCATGAGGGATTAACGCAGACGTCATAATATGCATACGTTATACTATTCCGATTGATACGGGCAAATATCTTACCGAATAATCAACACCCTTCGTTTGTATCTTGTCCATATTTGCTACGTCTCCGTGTGAAATCCTAGCACATTTTGCCATTGTGCAGTAGTTGCCAACGCGCTTCTCAAGCAACAGTAGCGATTATATCCGGCTATTGACTAAACCTGTGGGCTTCTCCGCGCGCAGTACACTGTACTTCACGTAGCTTCCGCTCAAATCGCTATACCGCATACCGCGACTTGTGTGTACAATAGACGGTGTCGTTTTTCCGAAAAGCGACTAGACCCGTTCATCGATAACGTTAGTATAAGTATCAGTTTTTCTTACAAGTATACACTGTATTAATGCGACAGTGATACTTTGACGCAAAATACTCTCGGACGCGTTACGTGTGGCTAACTCTCGGAATCGTTACGAATGGCTAACGCTACGCCGAATGACGTTGAAAGCGTAAAGAGACCGAAAAAGTAGAGAGTGACGCGCAGCATATGTAAAAGATTCCATATCGCAACATTGTCAGAGGAACGATAAACAACCTTTGCATCTTGCGTTGACGGCATCGCGGCGTTTTGCGTCTGCAATAGTATTTATAGTTGCAAGAATCACCAAAACCGGGCACTCGGGGGAAGGATGTGGAAGCCATGCGTATAGCTGACAACGCGACTCATGACTATTGATAGATTTTCGTATATGCCGTGACCTTTCATAGTGTACGTGGAGGCATGTACCGATACCGAGACCAGGACGAACACGGTCGTTTGTCGAAAATACTCCATAAATCCGTATTAAAAACAGGGTTATTCTTCTCAAATAACAGCTGTGAACCCTACACTAGAAGCATTGTAGAAACGTCAAATTTGAAGCACCTATTGTAATACAGCAAGTCTGTAATTGCATTGTTTAACCAGCGAAGTTGACGCGTAGGGTTTGAAAATCGTATTTAGCCCGAGTATCAAAGAAACAATGTCAACGCGGTTCTTCGTAGCTACGCGGTCGTTAAACTGCATTCATTCATATCGTGCGTAAAACCATGGCGTCTTCTTCGTAGCGACGCGGTCGCATAATTGCATTCATTGAAATCGTGATTCAAACCATGATGTCCTACATTATAACCGTACAAGAACCACGTTCGTGACGAAGAGTAACCAAATACAAAGCGGAGCACATGCTATGGATATCCGAGTGGTCTAATGGCACCCGCAATTCTTTCAATGACTAGTGCATCTCTTGCTACAACGACCAATCGTAAAGTGAAGATATCGAGATAATTTACGACAATGCAGCTCTCGGGATAACATAGGGTTCTGTAATGGCGAGTGATGAGCGATATTAATAAATGGCACAAAGAAATCGAAGACCTATAAGACCGCAACTGTGATCTCGTGCTCATCTACGATTCGCCAACTCCGCACTTAATGCAGTCGCGAAAACAAAAATAAAAAGCGCACTCTTCGTTATCACTTTCGTGATCCGTGGCGTTCATACGCATAATTTCAGGAATCTGGCAACCCGACATCACAGCAGTCGTCAGAGAGGTGGTGAAAAGCGGTCCAGTGCGGTACAAGGAGAAGAATGGCGCATTTGCGGTTACGCTAACCGACACCGTACGCAGTCACGCCAAGTCCTACTTCAAGTTTTTGCAAAAAATGCAGATTCGACCTCCCATAGAAGACGCTGCGTGCAACAGGAAGCGTAACACTGACGCACGCTATTGAATGCACGCAGCGCCGATGTGGCATTGTAACGATGTAACGCTATTGTCGCCTTACACTATAACCGCAACAAATCGCACACAAGTAACGAGATTTCGTGCTACGAGACTGGCTATAAATCTGTTGACAACCCCGAAAACGCAGTTTTCTTGAAATAATACCTATACGAGCTAGGTCCGTCCCGCGTAATATGACAATGCCATCATCATCATCATCGATATCTGAAGGGAGTCGTAATGAAACTGAAGGAGAAAACTCTGAAACTGCACTAGAACAAATCTGGTGTTGACCGGCGTCGCAAAACGCGATTGGCCTACACAGGCAAAGTCGTCAAAGACTGTCACACGAAACAACTTTCGTAGCAAGAAGCGTGCGCACGCCGTTTTTCTGATCCTTTACGAAACTAGCAAACTAGGGCTATACAAAATGCATACACACTACTGCGGAAACAGCCCGTCTACTCTGCGCTAAATTCAGTACAAGTCGTTCAGAGGTGATATCAAGAACCAAGACTGGATGAGCGTTGCTTTAAATTCAAAATATCTAGGGTTGACGGGTAGCTGGGTCATTGTGTGGTCCCTGACAGTTTGTCCGAGTCACTTATCACGAGCACCGGGGTTCAGGACATGTTACGGCCAGTTTTGGACAAAGACCGGCCAAAGTCGCCGATCGACTTCTATCCGCTATGTATACGCAATCGACCATCCGTGGTGGTGAGAGAAGTCATAGTCGGTACTCAAGTATTGCTCGAAGGCCGCGATATAGACTATGAATTGCCCGAAAGGGTGACGAAGCCCCGTGGTCTCCGACGCGATTCATGGGTTAAGCTTCGCCCTTGCTATTGCAGAACCAAAGCGAATAAGACGAGCTTAGATCTGAATTACATTTGCATGGTGTGTTAAGGAGGGCCTGGGACCGTATCAGCACAGCACTGCATTACTGCACGATATGCAATAAACCTTTGAAATTAGGAATAACGATTTCCAAATAAGTAAAAGATAGTCTATATTCAAGGCGTAGTACTGCTCAAAAATATGAAAGCTGTCAACTAAAGTGGAAGAAGTCAAAAATAGCAACCACACGAATAAGTGTTGCAATACTATTTGCCAGAACGTAATCACAAAACCAAACTACTAACCGCTTTCCGTTGTACTTCATTGTCGCTGCCCAGCATGTCGTCTTCCGACTCTTCGAACGACAGCGACGACCTGGGAACGAAAGAAAACTGCTCACGGCGGAAGGAATCGAGCGATTTTACCGCGCGGAGTCCATAAAACCCCGGAAAACGGGAATGACCGGAATATTTTGAAAGCGACGATTTTTCTCGCGAAATCGCAGCAATACAGGCCTGTACAAACCACTGGATTTTCAAAGCGCGCAACTAGAACTCGAACTACGCACTTTACGGAACTCGCAACTAGAACTCGAACTAACGCACCTAACTAAAATGCGAACAACCGAATTCAACTCGGAATTGGATCGACTTTGCATAACAATAGCTAAGACGGGGTTTCGAGTTTCAAATCGGAGGGGGTTCGACCCCCAAAACTAGAGCTGGAACTACTAACTTTTGAAAATTCGCAACCCTACCTACACTTACCAGATTGATAGTTGTTTGTACTGTACAGTGTACAAGTATGCACCATTACGAATGTAGCGCGAAGTTAGAATCGATTACATGTTTGAAATGCCTACATCAGACCGCCCATTACCGCGCTCTGGAATGATCCGAGATGTTATTAAACTTTTGACAGAATAGTTAAACACAGACACAGATAGAGAGCTAAGATTCCCTTGCGGTGACGTTGATTATAACTAACACATCGATCTGTCCTGACCTGTAAACGCAACGCGAGCCTATCCCATTCATCGCGATCATACGGGATGATACCTTCCACGCTAGATGCCGACTCGTTCCGCGGTTTTCGTAAGCTCGCGAGAATCCTGAACTCGGCCCATTGAGCGATAGCGCATATAGGCGGGTGGCGGCCAGGTTCTGATCTGATGCGTGCGCTGGCGCCTCGTCAGATTTTAGGAGAGCAAAAATCGATGTGGTTCTTCTTATGGGAGTAAAAAGACGCGCGGCCGAAACCGAGTAATCGCAGCCGCATTTTCACGAACTGTATATTTCAGAGGCGGGTTCGAAAAGTAATTAAATATTGACCACCACTATACAGGTAGAAAATGGAGTGATCGAACTACGTCGACAAGACGTGCCTTGTTAATCCAATTGCGCGTAGTACATAAACGCGCGGGAGAATGTTCGGTAATTATATTAGGTCACAAAAAATCCGATGTCGACCGTGGACTCTGCAACTTATCGCTATGTGTCATCGGTAACCACTAGAGCAAGTTTTGCAACTTTTACAACCTTTTTACAGCTTCCGGCAGCTTCCTAAATACTCAAAAATTATGTAGTATGGTGTTTTAAGCTGTTTGGAGGACTCTTATACCGCATCTTTTCTCCATTTTTTTGTCACAAAAGTTTTTGAAACTTTTTACATTTTTTCATGAAACTTTTGCTACCGTGCCTGGGATTCAGATCGATTTTAGTATCTTATACCCTAATAATTTCAAGGAAATTGTTCATAAATGCAACTTTTTACTGCAGCTTTCGCAAAAAATAAATTCAACTTTCCACGGATTTGACTGTAACAAAAACTTGCCCTAGTAATCACAATCCCTCCATCATCGGAATACTCAAGGCAGCACACAACCATTGACAGTTATGGTTGAGATAGTTTGTAATCATTATTCATTGTTGAAGTAATTATTGCGCTGCCTCAGGGCGTACCCGTTATCTTGAGGACGCCCGATTCGCATAGTTCTCCAAAAGCCTTATCGTGTGCTGTTTCTTCCTCATGCCCTACGTTACAATAAATTATGGGCATCAAGACACAATGACCGTAATAACGGTCCTGTCCTGCTGGACCGCGTAGTTGTTCATTGTAATTATGTGATATCCAAATAATTCTCTCCGTTCAATACTGCAGTAGTGTTGTACTATGCGTTTAAAGCTGCTGGTGCTAAGAGTGCAATTCTTAACCTTTACTGAACAGGGGAACACTTACGCCTATCTGCAAGCCTTCGGACACCCAAATCAACCACAACACAAATTTAGGTTCACTTCTAGTGCGGTACATTACTATACATTACCGGTGCACACATTGAACTGTTTAACAACATAACGGTAGAAAAACCAAACCACTAAAGTATGATTTTCACACAAAACTTAAAACAATGAATATTTATTGCAAATCGGCGCTACTTCTGCCGTTCCCTTTCGGAGACCGGTCCAGAAAAGCGAGGATTCACCTTGGGAAGTGCCATCGTATTGTTCAGTCGAAACGCAATAGCGTGGCATGAAATGCTCAATTGCAAATGAGATATGGGCATAGAATTTGTATTTCAGCAGGACGGGGTTTCAATTCAGTCACAGTTCGACTGCAGATCGGGCGTAATTGCCTGCAATCAATGACGGCCAAGACGGGCGTGTCATCACACAAATCATCATGTGTGTATTCACCTCCCTGGGACACCGGTTAAGAAAGAACCCATGTGCTAAAATATTTTTCAGTTGAATAACATCATCAACCAATCCGGGATTACAAACATCATGGATTGTGAGTTGTGACATCTCATTGGCACGGCACGTATCAATTCTTTTATCGGAGATCATGCCGATCACACTGTTTCCTAAGGTTACACGTTTTTGTGGCTGGGGTGCTGTACAAGCAACCATGTAAATCCGTTTCAAATACACCCACAATTGTAGCGCATACGCAGTACACTCATCTATATTTGATAACGAATTCATCGAAATTCTAAGATATACGAGCTGTATTCGCCCGGCGATAGCCTCGGACTCCAGTCGGAAAGGATAATCACATAAACCGCGCATTTTAAGCGGGAATTGTGCAATCCTGCATGCACAATGCACATTGAACAACGTTAACTGTAAAAAGCTCGTAAGCCATCATGGAATTTCCACGGCATCATCGAAGGTTGTTGATTCATCCGTTTAATACCGCGTTTTATTAATCATGCCCGAACTGCCATAAAAACGGCGATAGATCACGGCTCGGACATAAATATTGCAGCGGTATACTATTCCGGACGAAGCGAGTTCTCGAGATTATATCAGTTTACTCACGACGCCTACGCGAATTACAACGGCCGATCGCCCGTGCTAGCGTAGCATTGTTCGATAATGCGAAACGCACGAACCCGCGTAAACCCGCCATTAAATCGCGCGGATCTGTCGGCACATCGCGTCGCACCGAGCTTGAAAACAGAGGTGGTCAGCAACGAAGTACTACTACTTTTCATAGTACTCAAGTAGCTTTTGCCTGCTTGCACTGTCTTCAGTTTTTTAGGTAAAACCAGGGATGGAATACTTTTCTTGGAATCGCTAAGTAGGCTACATCTACATATTTGAAGTACCGAAGTAGGTTTTGCTGTTAGTTGCACTACTTACTCATGCTGATTGCTCAGGCTGTTATTATTTGCGGGCGGAGATCATAAAATTAGCTGAAACGGAAGAATGCTGGTCGTGTGATTAAAAACTGCTAATCGGGACGAATTTGAGGCAGAGATCATGAAGTTAGCTGATCCGGAAGAATGCTAATCGTGTGATTAAAAACTGCTAATCTCGACCATGGCTTTAGTAGGCCATGTCTCGGCGCATAGGCTTGGATAAGGCTACGTGCGACGATTAATCGAGGTGTCCCGAGTTTTCAATTAAGTGACCAGTGTGATTTATTGCATCATAATGCGAAGACTCGGTTGTGGCTGTCAGTTGTCATTTGTTGAATGAACCAGCAGGCTGCTGATAAAGACACTGCGACTGGAATTGATAGAATTATCATTATAGAAATGAAAGTCGAGCGTAATCAGTAATGTACCGCGAAGTGTAGAAGCACCCTTTTTCAAGGCGTACATACGAAAACAACGTCTAGAAAAACTACAAAACCTAGTTGAAAATCGGATACCGAGAGGCACTCGCCATTAACGCGAATATCACAAACAGTACTCACCTATACGAAGACCCCGAAGACGACGACAGTTTCCGCTGCAGTCCGTAATCGCTAATCACCCGCAGCGTCTGATCGGAGGGCAAGTTCGACGCGGCGGCCACTACCGAATGCGCCGGCGACGACGAAGACGAGGAGGACGACCCCAGCGATTTCGCATCGCCCGGTATCACCGGCGGGGACAACTGCTGATCCGCGAAACAGCCTTCGTCCGCGCGCGATCCGCCGTAAGTCCCACTGTCCATCGAAGTACACCTCGAATCCGAGCTGTATGCGCTGTCGCTACTCTTCAGCGACCGTCCTAGCGCCGCGTCTGTCGCCCCAGTGTTCAACTCGTCTGTTTCGTCCGCGGGGGTATCCACTGTTTGATGCACAGAGAACATCCCCAAGTCCGTCTCCATACTCGCATCGCTAATGATCACCTCTGGTATCGCTCGGGACTTACGCTCTTCCGCCGCATCCGAGTTAGCCGAAGGCGTAGTTGCCAAATGTTTGTCTTTTACCTCCGCCTTTGTGCTTTTCGCAGTGTCCGGCCGCCTTGGCTGAGTATTCCCCATGCCGCCGCCCGTATCAAAAGACCTTTCCGCGCTAAAAACGCGAACTGTTGGCTTTGCACAATCTCCCGTTTGCTTTGGGCTACAGCGAAAACCTTCACCCGTCACCAATCGCTCACGCGCACGACAGCCAGTCGCCGGGATATCACCCTCGTCGCTGCGCGCCACTTCTGCGCTACTACAGTCCCTGGGAGATTTCTGTGAAACTGCTAATACTACCGCAACCGGCGAATTTACGATATTGTTATTGCGCGTGGCAGTACTAGCATTCACGCGAACTGACGCAGTATGTTTGCCGGAATCCCTTTCCGAAATGCGGTCCAGCGACGGCAGTCTGTCACTTATTAACGAGCCGCTGTCCTGACACGGTCCTTTGTCGAAAATCTGCCCGTTATCGCGATGAGTACTCGTACGAAATCGGCAAACAACCGCAGATTCACAACAGGGCGAGTTTGCTATACCCGTTTGCCGTGTATCTACCAAATCGCCTGCGCCCGAGACCCGTTTCTCAATACGGGCGTGATTGATGGCGTTCTTGGATGAATCTGGATGGTTCGGCGTGGTTTTGCAATCCGCAACGGGCCCGTCTACATTTCGCGTGAAGCTCTGAGCGTTCGACGACCTGTTACCGATCGAGTCTGCAAACATACATACAATTCGAAACATGAACGCGCTTGTCAAAGCGATGTGGGCAAATACAAGTGTGTCGGATAACGCGCGTGACATCTGCTCATAAAGTTGTTTTGTTATTAAGAAAATCGACGGGCATCTGCAGACCACTAGAAAATTTTCCGCTTTCCCCAATTAAGAACACATTAAGAATTGCACAATACGCAAATCCTATTTCATAATTCATGAACGCCATGAATTCGACCCCGAAGATGTCATCGAGGGATAACGATGACCATACCAAAAAAAATCAACCAATGCTACGCGATATTGCTGTCACTCCACTCGCCGTAATATACAGAATCAGCATTTTAGCGTTCAGCAAGTTCACAACTTTTCGTATCTACAGACTAATTAATATCGAATTCCAGCTGGCGTCTCAGCCTCATTCCCGGTTCTGACAGACAGCTATTACTGCGGACAACAGCACGCAGTATTAATTCGTGATTTTGATCTCGCACGGTCCATTCATAAAACTCGACTAATATTAGTAAAGGTCTGTTTGCAAGAATTCTCATTACGCACTAATGCCCGATTGAATCGGCGTAATAGTCTAATTATCGTACGTTATATCACAATAATGTGTCAGGCTGCCGCCGTTATGCGCTATTTAATTCGTAATAGCCGACGCAAAGAATCCTTAGCACAATGATACAGCATACGCGGTTTCACCCGTAACAGCTAACGCACCAGCGTTAAACGCAGCGTAAGCACTCTAAAAGAATTTCAAAGGTAGGCACGGCGTCGAAAACCTGACTCGGCCGCGATTGAATTGACGATATTTCACCTTAGTCAAGTGGAAAAATCTGATCTCAACTATCTCGGGGTTTGACACGTACACGCATCGCGTAAACACAATGGAGCTTTCACTACGGCCAACTGTGCGTTAAATCCTGATACGATATCGGTTTGTTGCGCTCGCAACGTATGATGATATTGTCGACATCACCAGTAACTTCCTGAATAGCGAGTTAACAATAGTCATCTCACAGTTGCATAACTGCAACTGACAATTCGAAGCTCTCGAATTTACATGCTCGAAAAATCACAGTCCCCACGTAACCTACAAGGCACCCTGTAAGGTACCTGCTGTTTTCTGTGAATCACGCTCAAAACAAATTCCATCACCACCGTTGCCGAGTGTGCATCTCTCGCTAGTGCGTGACGTGACTTCCAACTGGTTAACGGACATCATCGAGCCGACGTCACTTCCTGATCCCGCTGAGCAGACGTCGCTACGTACAGTGCTTTTTGCCGAAGTCAGCACTTGGGTATGTTCGATATATCGATTGCGTGTGTCTCAAGGCATTTGTTTGTCCGTTACCGTTTGGGCTGCAGCCGCGTGCTGTACGGCTCCATGGTCATGTTCATCGTAGCATTCGAAACGCTAGAACTACAGGGTCTGTGATCAACGTCGTAACACACATAAATAAGTGAATTGAAAATATTAGATTAGGTAAACAACTTGGCTTGTTGAGTTATTACAATATTATTGAAATTATCACAAAATATGTTGAATGAAATCCTTTGCATGTCTTCAGAAATAGGACGGATGTACATGGCTATGCTCTTAGCGATAGGGATATTTTTGGACTATATGCAATTAATGCGGTCGAATATCCTACCATTTCTAGGCTGCATATATGAATTGATGAAGTATTAATATGATACAAATTAAGACTCCTCCATTCACAAGGATAATAGGGAATCATGGCCAGGCATCACAAGCGGATTACACATGACATATCCTTGGTAAGAATGGATCAATAGCTATGAATATTTTTACATGGCAACAAAGGGAGGGAATTGATGGGATGTCATTCAAGTCAATTGACAAATTTTCCTTGAAGTTAGGGTGCATAATTGATTGGGTGGAATTAATAAGGGGAGCTTTTGATGACAAGAATGTCATAAAGGGTGCTATTATAATACAATGGGATAGTCTTCACCAAGTACAAGATTAGCAACCGAATATTCAAAATCCAAGAGAACAACTACAAATATAGTATGAACAAACTATACATGATCC
>ATSW01014684.1:0-10254 GCA_000444245.1 Botryllus schlosseri | reverse complement strand
CCATGATACTGTGTCTTATTTTCCCTTTCGTTCGTTAGTTTATTTTAATTTTTTTTTTCATTAGTTATCGACTGTGAAAATTGCTCCTGTCCCGGGTGGCTCGGCTCTGAAGACTTTGTCATATCGAGCCTCCCGTCTACCTTGCATGTCGCATTTCACTGTAACATTTTTGTAGTGTTATGTTGATATGTAATGTATACGAATAAAGATTCTCTCTCTCTCACAGGTCTTTGCGTGCTGGAAATTACGGACAACGTCGAAGTGCGCCCCAGCAGGGTTCTCAGCCCTGGACTAAAGCACCCTAATGGCCACAGGGCACCATTCTCTCATAATTGCGAAAAAAGTCTCTAGACCCATTTCTGTAACTAATGTTGTATCTTTTCTTCAGTCTGCTATTATTTTGTCGGAGGGAATGGCATACCCCTCATTAAGATATGACTCACCGAATATTTTACATTCAAATGAAAACTAAATACCGGTAAATGAAAATTTGCCTCAAAGACTGTAAAGTAGAAGTATCCTTAAAACATTAGGCCTACCACTCAAGCAAAGTGCAGGCAAGTAAGTCTACTTGAGAACTATGAAGAATCAGAAGCACAGATCTGAATAACCACTAATGAACTGTCGCTATCTGGGATTTCGCAAAATCACACCACACTCGTCAGGCTTACATTTTCCCTTCACCACAACCCAAAAAAATAAGGCAGAATTATATCATTTTATGATAGAAACATGAAACATTTCAAGAACTCTCGTCGCTACGCCGACAGTCGTCGTGAACGGACGCAACGAGCATCTCAACAGACCGCATATCGCAATAAACAATGAAAAAGCGACATCGCTATGGAAAACATCACACCGCCGTGAGTTTATGTCAGGAAATGACGGGAATTTTCTAGGTTCAAAATCAATCCCACAAGGAGACTAACTGGTAATGTAATGTGCAATGAAAAACCACCTACTAAAATGACGAATTCGCGATAACAAAAACACAGCATATGTTCAGTAGCTTTATAATTCTTGCGACAGCTGAGCTGAAATGCACTTTCACGCCAAATACTTAAGCAAACACGGCTTACGCAATCAGTGCAATTAGAACATGCAGTCTCAATATCTGAGTGCATCGAGCTGATGTTTTCAAAAACTTCCACGATAACCTTAACTGACCCATTCATTCCACAGTGGCGGACAACGGGAGACGCTTCAAGGAACGGGGTTTTTACAGCGCGTAACACAGCTCCGATTAGGTCCAAGAGGTCATTTTGTTGGTCTCAAGACGCATTCCGGTCGGAATATCGTGTCGTGTCGGACATCGTGTCACTAATATTAAGATACCATCACAATGAACATACGATCGAACAATCATATATTCATATTGAAATAAACCCGAATATTTTCGGCTGACACTGGTCAGGGGTAATCGTCAGCAACCCGTAGAATTGAAGAGAACATTGCATATCAACAATCATCCCCAAATGACACGAAAATTCGAATAATCAAGCGATAAATTCGGGTTTCTTTCAATATAAATACAGAATCAAAACGTATATTGAAGTTCTGTACCTCCAAAAGTGTCTCCAGAAGGTACAGTGCAATCATTTCACGGTATTAAATCCTAATCTTTTGTCAGTTGAGCTGGAAGTTCACAGCTCACATGAAAGAAAAACGCTGCATGTTCAGGCTGAAAGACTTATCTAAGAAACCACGCTTATACAGTGAGAATGAGTATTTACCCAACATCCCCCCTGTACATCATTCGAATTCGGGGCGTCGAGTTCGAACAACAGCTCAGTGGGACAGAATGATTAATAACGAATGACATGAAGAATATTGATCAGAAGTAATACGAATAATAATAAAACACGGAAAGACCAATAAAATAATAACAAATAATATGCCACTTGAGATCGCTATGTACTTTTGAATAAAACTGGATTGAGCTTCGTCAAAATGCTTCCTCTAATCGACAGAGTGGGTTTTGACCATGGACTTACATCGTAACGAGTCCGGATTTGTGGAGAATAACGCCAGTGGATGTATTTACAGCTGTATGAGGTAGATTCATCGTTCTGTGGCCTTTATCGCTAGAGCTGGGCAAATTCGAGTACCAGAGTGTTTCGATTCTGAATGGAGTATTAAACGCGGAGTCGAATATGACGGTAGTATGAATGATCTGCTCCAATATGTACCTTTTTGCAATCAGAAATAATACAACGACAGTTCTACTTGACATTAAAGATTATTTGGTAGTTATTGACCATACCAATTTCTTTGTTCAAAAATAACTTTTTTCCGGATACTGGGAATTCCCTGATTAAATTGTGAGGTTGCCCAAAATAAAGGCTGCACACCAAATTTTTGAATTTATTTTTTTTAAATGAATTTTTTTCACAAATTTTACGGTCAACCCCACGCGACCACGAGATTGTTAAGTTGCCTAAAAAAACGACGCATAGCCCTAACGATTTTTGCGCGCTTCCGACCAGTAGAAGCGAAGTTATTGCAGTTGAAAGTTTTGGATTTGCAAAAATAGCATCGATGGCGGGTAGCCTACGGTAATCCGAGAATTGTTGATGGAAAACTCAAATAACTTTGCTTCTACGGGTTGGAATTACATCAAATTCCTTCTGCGTCGTTTTTGTAGACAACTTAACAAATTCATGGGATTGAGAGTAAAATTTTAAAAACAAAATTTAAATTTTTCGTAATAAATTCAAAAATATCTGTTGGCTCTGCCGCGGCTTCGGCTGGTTGCAATAGTGTCAAAAAAAAGAGAAAAATAGTATCGGAAGTATAATTCTCATTGATGAATTAACTCTCGGAAAGATCATCTCCAACTACTCTACTCGAATCATTAGCATTAATACTCAATTCAGATCAGAGTACTCAAATCATTGCGCTCAGCCCTACTTATCGATGCCGGGTTCTACATGGAAATTTCTACGTTGCGACATTATTTTGGGGCAACGACACAAGCTTACCCTCTCCACAAATAGAGTTCAACATTATTCAATATTGTTCAACACTACGGAGTTTCAAAATATGCTGACAGAATTAGTTGTTTTCTGTCATTATATAATGCCAATGATAAGAATAGGAGTTGGTAAGAATTGTATTTCATTGTACAAGGTTTTTTTCCATGGAATGCTATCTCAGCCACATTTCGGCTTTTACGGTCAATGTTACAGCACGTAACATGGCGAGTTTTCAAGAAAGGTGCTATTTTCCTATTCACGTGGCATTCGGTGGTTAATCGTGTTTATACATCTGAGCGGTCTCGAAAATAATTATCTGTAAATATATTGCATAGCAGTTATCTTCGCTTGATGTTGATATCATACGTCACGCGCCGACGTCAGAAAAATTCGAGTGGATATCAGCTTCCGTGACACTTTGCGCTGTTAATTACGACGTCAGGACATGGCCGGATTAATGGCTTGAAATTAACTACTCATCGCCGTATTCAACACACCACGAGAAGTATGGCACCAAAGTTGGTAGTATTATTGGAATCATTTGAACATCACATGAGCATGATGTATACGGCCGCAGTAGTCAAAATGTCACAGATGACAACAATGTGACTAATGGAATTCATATCAGGACTGGAACAGACACATATTACATATTTAATGCCCTTAACTCATTAACCGTGTTAACACTATATCACCAACGTTATGCTTCAGTAATTTTGATGATTTCCTTCAATAGAGGCCAGGTAAAGTAACGTTCATGGACTACAATTTGTCATCGACTAATGCTTACGCAGCTAAGGGATTCATGCTTATTGTTGGGAAAACTATGACTGGCAACGAAAACTGTAGTGTTCATAGCGTTAAAGTATCTTGACCAAGTCCCTGTGATAGGAAATTGCTGATAGTTCAATCGAATGGGCTCGAGCATCACAGGCAAACCATGATTGGGGTTTCCAAGCGCACGAGAGACACAAATTCGGACACTAATCGACTGGCGTTCGCATTCTCCAGAGCACACATAAGTTAAAACAAAAAACAGGACATAAAACAATAATATCCACCCACGACGGAACGATGGCATGAGAAAGAAAGCAGTCAAATACGTATGAAATAACGAAAATTCCAGTAAACTCATTGCACTCGGCAACGTGGAACAGTGTCCCATCAAATGCGTGGGGTCTCGAGTGGGAATGGCCAAAATCCACCCATCAACTTAGCTGGGTCAAAAATGTGAACACAGGGTTGTAACCAAGTCACATGGCTCCGAGTCGCAAGTCGAGTCATTTTCACTTCACCACCGAGTCAAGTTCGACTCCAAGTCATCGAGCAGAGGGTCGAGTCCAAGTCATGGTATTATGACTCGAGTCCGAGTCCAAGTCATTGTGTTGCCTGCTCAGTTTCCAGTTAGAGTTTTGTTAAACCCACTTTTTGTAACTCTGTTTGGTGATATCGAATGGTTCGAATTTAGAATATAGTAATTTTCCTCACTTTTAGCAGTTTCTGGTCGCATTTTCAAGAACCAGTACCAATAAACGAGATTCCTAGAGTGTGGTCACTTTACTTCTCTTCGAAATTACAATGAAATGTCGGTCTTGGCCGTCTGAGCCTCGAGTCACATGACTTGGTTCGAGTCATGCGCAATGACTCGAGTCCAAGTCGAGTCAATACACAGATCGAGTCGAGTCGAGTCATTTCCGTATTTTGAGAAAATGACTCGAGTCAAGTCGAGTCCTCAAAAAATCGTGACTTGGGTCGCACTTGAGTCGAGTCATGACTCGAGTCATTACAACCCCGTGTGATCACAAATCAAATGAACAGTTGGACACACCGCACATATTTTACGTAACTATTTTATGCACACGCAGCCACGTTCAATGACCCACAAAGGCGCTGTCTATCTACTCTGCCAGCTCATGGATTACGGAATGCATCGACAGATCAAACATCCTATCTCCTGTCCCGATGCCGCCGTGCTTATTTCCTTTTTTGTTCGTTTTAATCGGTTGCGAGGACCGACGTATAATTTTAGCTTGGGGCAACCGCAAAAGCTGCCCCATGACTCCCGAGTCTGTGAATTCCTGCCTCTGCGACGGATCGCCGGCCCAACACGCCATTAATATGTCTTTCACTTCTTTCGAGCCTTGAAAATGAGACAGGCTCTGCTTACGGCCGTTACCGACTTGCCAGATTATAGACTCTGGCGAGTAGCCTTGAAAAGGCCAAGCGCTAGTCAGCAGTTCATACCACACGGTACCGAACGCGTACATATCCGATTCTTTAGTGTATGGCAGTGAAGGCGGCGTGAATGATTTCGTGTTCGGAACGTGTAACGCGCGTATAATCTCAGGCGCCATGTAACACAACCAACCGTCTGGAATCTGCAGAGTGCCCGTCTTCATCACGATACTTTTGGAAGATATCTGATGCAGTCCCAGTATGCCGAAGTCCGTGATAGTCACACGGTTACCGTTGATGAAAACGTTCTTCGATTTCAAATCCTTGTGCACAATGCCGCGCGAGTGTAGATACCCCATTCCTTGCGCGATATGTTGCGCTATAATTTTCGCATTGTTCAGATTCACGTGGTCCTTGCTAGCTCGGATGTACTGGTACAAAGACTTTCCCCTGCAGTAGCTCGTGACTATAGCTAGTTTCGGCAGATTGATACTGGAACCCATGAAAAGTTCTATGTTATCGTGCCGTGTCTTTTTATACAAAGTCACTTCTTCTTTAAACGCTCGTAACTTTTGTTCGTCGTTATGATACACATCGATCACACGTATCGCTACTTCTCCATGCCATTTTCCTTTGTAGACAGTCCCGACACGGCCTTTACCGATAGGGTCTTGAAAAACGAGCTCCTCCCAAGGCACGTCCCATTCTTCATGCACCCCACTCATGGTGCTGGACTGTCGCATTAAACCTTTCCTCATCTTTATATTTTCGGCCTCTTCGTTATCTTCCGACTCGTCAGGCGTAACGCGGGTGTCACCTTCGCTTGACACGCTAGTCCGCGGGTCTACAAGGACAGTGCTGTTGGTAAGGTCTTCTCTGCTACCGCGGTAGGACTGTAGCAGTAAATTATCGCCTTCGAGCGTTGATTCTGTGTTAATTCGTGACAAATTGTTAGCGATATGTGCAGAGCTGATGTTCAAGTCAGTATCGTCACGGTCGAAAGCAGTAATCAAAGTGTTAGCGTCTGGACACGTGTCGGACCTGTGTTTATGTTGAATTTTGTCGGCCATATCGTCTACATGTTCCTCACTTTTATGCCTTCTCAATCCCATTTTGTCTTTTATCTTATCTTTAAAAGCTCGGAAACGGTTGTACCGAGGTTTCGACTGTTGGGGTTGGTGTTCTTGACCCGAGTATACGGGAAAGTGTGGTACGATCGGAGTTAACGGTGTCCTGGGTGACATAGGCGACCCGCTTGAACTATTATGACTTGACGTGGTCTGTGACGGTTTTCGAATTCCCGTCGCCGAACTGGGCCTGAGCATATCCACAAAATCAGGCAACATAGTGTCGCGTATTTCGATACTACCGGGACGCTTTTTCGTCTTTTTAGTCGGTATCTTCTCGACTGACGAATTCAAGTGCCCCGAAGAGCTGGAGTTCGTAGGCGGTCTTGTTTTGTGCAGGACCGGCCCGCTGCTTTGTCGGACGTGCGATTTCGCGGGCCGCGTGCTTATAAACACGTCGTTTGATGTGTTAGCATGCGGTAAAGTGCGGTGTCCGTCGAGTGGGAACACGTCCGCTTGCGTCGAGTGTAATTCTTCTGTGGTGTTGAATCGGGGTAAGCTTTTTTGACTCGTGCCTTGACTCGAAGACGGATAATTCTCGGATTGATCGCGTATATCCGTTTTCGAATTCATTTGAAGATTTTCGTTATGGTCCACACCGGACGCATTGCTGTCCGACTCGTACCCGTTTTCCTTTGTACTGGTACCTTTCTTCCAAGAATCCCAATACCCCGTGCTCTTTTTAGTCTTGTTGAAATTTCTTAACAAAGACAAAGCCGCACATACCTTACGCACGTCTTCCTTGTCGTTGGGCAGGCCGTCCAGAAATTTTGATATCTCATTATCCGAGAGAGACATCAGGGCCTCCAACGAGATCAATTTTGCCGTGATTTTTTGCTTCGCGCCTTCCGACACGCCGACTATAACCAGCCATTTCGATAACGAGGGATATGATTGGTATAATGATTGGTTCTTTACGTCGGGATCTCGCGATTTCACCATTAATTGCTCCCAAAATTGTTTCAGCAATTTCCCTTCCAACGATCGAATTTCGTCTTTGATGAATTCCTGTAATCGCAGAGCGCGCAGGGCTACTAGCCTTTCAGACATGATGTCGATCATACTCTGTATGTCGGCCAGCGTTTCAAGCGTTTGGTCGGCCATTTTGGGTCTCCAGTCATTACGGTAACTTGACAAGGTAAAGTCTACCCGGGTGTCTTGATAATCCAAGCATTCGAATCGAAATCGGGTGATAAACTAAGTCAGGCTATACCAAATATCTGTAATAAAGAAAGTATGTTTGTTTCTGTACGCAATTATGGTCAAAGGCGGTTAGTTGCAAACCCTTCACTAGAGGCCACACAAAATCACTAAACTGGTGAACTTGTGAAATATTGCTCATTGATGCAATAAATACAATCATAGAAGGCTATTACTTGCCTTCAATATTAACGGACTAGCAGTTGCTATGTTTATCAAAAAAAAGTATACATACAATATATAGACTTTAAACTGAAAAGATACAAAACCGCAATATAAGATAATTACCGGTGATATATTCATATCGAAATAAGCTAGTCACTCACTACCAGCTACCACTGCTCAACCGAAACTATTCAGGACCATTTCAATATGAATATAGTATTAAACTGTATAGGCCTATTGTCTATTGTCTGGTCTGATTATATTAATAAGTAATAATAATATTATTCAATAAAATTTTGCATAAACTTTTCAATTCAATCAAAACCGATTCTTCTGTTGTACACAAGCTAGCCGCAGCTGACTTGATGGTTTCTTAGCGTTTCACCAAGCCATGTTATCATTTCTCTTTTCAGCAATCCTAGGATTTATTATAATAACAAAATCCCCACAACATTAAAATACAAGTTGCACCTAGATTTTATCATATCAAATCCGCCATAAAATTAAAGATGCACTGAAGGTGAAATTATTTCTGTACTAAACTTAAACCATAATATCATTTCCCATAAATACATTGCATTAGCGCCCTGTAATCAAATGCAATTATATCCATATATTAGCCTCAACCGTAACATCCTTTCCTATAAATACATTACGTAAGCAGTAAGCACCCTGTAATCAAATGCGATCAAAGTGCTTTAACTGGTTCATACAGGTTCACAATATTTAACCATCAGTGGATAAAAGTTCTCAACGAAAATCTGCCTGCAATGCATAATATAGCCTAGATATCATTTCGAGATTATTGAATACAGTAAATACTTTGGGTAAAATTAACTCGAATGAGTAGTAGATATTGTTGATACACAAAATATTGACAGCTTGCGAGGGACCACAATAGGGCATATATTATACTATTAGTTGGAATAGCACTGTGACATATCATGCCGACATCGTGGTGTTCTAGTTGATAAGTTCAGTGCAAGCCACAGCATAAGTGTGTGCTTTCGTATGATCCAATTACGGCTGTAAGGTAACTCATTACATATAGGCCGTAGCATGCCATGTTCATGCAGAGTACATTCCATCACGATTAGCAGGTCTTATCTCCTGACCACAAAAGAATGCACAGTTGCTGAGCTGTGATCATTCAATGCGCAATTTTTTGGAAAAATTAGCTGCCCTCTTCTGTCTACATAAGATCACTGGTGCGATTCGGCAAGTTTGGAGCAGTTCTAAAGAACCTTCGCACAAAACTTCATGATAGCAGTGAGCTGATTAGCATTAGGCTACTGTCAATGACTTTTTGTAACTGAACCAGGTGAAAAATATGACTATTGGACAGAACCTGCTACTGCACAGGATTAAGTATTTTTGATTTTGATACAGTATGATAATTTTGCTTAGTTTTTTTTTTCTAAAAACTCCACTAATCTGCGTTAGGTGCAGTGCGGAATCTGTGTGGTGCAAGGTGCAATCACACAGTAATCATCAAAAATTTCATACACTAATGCAGCTGATAGCCAGATTAAAAAACATTCACTTGGCCACCACCAATTTTATATAGCGCATATATATCTTTTCTTTACTAATATTTATTTTACATTTATTTCAAATTATCTCTGCTTACTGTAAATGCCATATTGCGATACGCAAGGCCTCCCGAAGTTGCCCTCTTATGACACGAGGTGTCACTCGATTCGGTTCCAACTATACTGCAAAATCGGACGATCTGTCACACACAGAAAAGGTGCCTTGATTCCACCCTGGGCGTATGGAATCTACCGTAATTTTCCATGTATAAGGCGCAAAATTTCACCAATTTTATGTCCTAAAATCAGGGGGGTGCACTGCGCATTATGCATGGGTACAAGCCTTGAAAAAAATCTCCCTCGAAATAAAACATCACACCTTTCTTCATGTTTTGTTTGCAATCGCGCATCGCAAGCAAATTCAGGTCAATCCTTGCTAATTTATCGCGTTAACGACAGGCCTGAACGATCGTATATGCATCAGGCCATATGCACATGATATAATCGCTGGCCTAAACAATCGCGTCTTTAACAGTCCTGGCGCGCACGATGGCCTGAGCAATCGCATCTGTAAAAGGCCTCGTGCGCAAGATATCCTCGGTGGATTGAACTATCGCGCCGCGGAGCCACACAAGCTTTGGCCGCTACCTACAATCGTTTAGACCAGAGACAATGCTGTTGGGTGTATAATGATTAGCAACCGTTATGTCATGATTGTTCGACAGTGACATCGCAAAACAGAACGACATCGAATACTAAAGCATAACCATAGCTGGTAACTTATCTTACGCGCAAGTTTGCCAACACAAGCAGCTTGTATAATCGACATTTACGCATGTACTATTCAATGTACTGCGAATGCAGGGTGCGTACTATACATGGGTACAGGCTCTTCCTTCCCCAGAATTTACATGCCATTTTAAGGGTGCGTATGATACATGCGGGCGTATTACACGTGGAAAATTACAGTAGGTCTGCATTAAAAGCTATATCAACTAACTACATGCGATAAATAATTTAACATACATAGCATGATAGCCAACATTGAGAGAAGTTCACAGTGATGAGTTCTCACCTATA
>ATSW01014682.1:0-11507 GCA_000444245.1 Botryllus schlosseri | reverse complement strand
ATGCAGGTGATACCTTTTGCGTGACGCCTCAATATGTGAGAAAATTGGAAAGCAGCGAAAGGTTTATTGCAGAAAATTCGGAATTCGGTGGAAGCAATCATATCGCTCGATGTGTCACTCTCAATTCTCTCATCGAGGAATGTAGCAATCACGAACTCACCGAATGTCGAAATCCGGTAGTACCTGTACCTCCGTTTTCTCTATTCACCCACCGCCGTGGCTCCAAGCCAATGAACAAAAATGAAGCATCGGTCAACATCCAAAAACGACACCGTTATCGACAAGGGGTTTATCCCGGATGGGACGGTATGAGGCACGAATTGCGAATGATTTACAGCCGATTTAGACCTGCCGGGGAGATCCGGCCTACCAGGGATCGAAATTCGCGCTTCACGTCTGTTGCGTTCAATCACAACGACGATAGCGGGCTGATTCTTGGAGACAGTGCTGGAAATTTTCACTTCCCCAAAGCGCCGAACTTTGAAGATCGGGTCAAGACAGGAGTTTTCGATTCGGCCATTATTAGCATCGAACCCTCGTACGCCGGTGACGTGATGCTGACCCTGTCGTCCAATTGGTGCAACAACAACTGCGTTCTATTGGGTATGGACAATACGTTCGACGTAAAAGTGACCTTTGACTCTATTGAATATGTCGAACTTTCCAAGACCGTGCAAAACAAAATAGTCGCCACGAGTATTTCGACCCAAGCAATCATTTACGACCTCAACACCGGCACGGCCATCAACACCTACGGAAATGACGTGGGTGATGAGACCTATATGGAAGACTACCAGTCATGTAGCTACCAAAAAAATCGCGCCACGTTTTCGTACGACGACCGGTTAGTCCTAAGCGACGGATGTTTCTGGGATGTCCGAAAACACCAGACGTTGCCCATGCATAGATTTGATAAGTTCAACCATGCCATCAGCGGAGTGTTTCACCCGAACGGTTTTGAAGTGATCATAAACACTGAAGTTTGGGATATGCGAAACTTGAAATTGATTCGGTCAGTACCTGCTCTCGATCAATGCAAATTGATATTCAATCGTAACCGGAGTGTTATGTATGCCATTAAGATTGACACCGAAGAGATGCCAGGTTTGATGTCATCTTTCCGCACTTTCGACTCGACGAATTACGAACAGTTGGGTTCTATGTCTGTTAAACAACAAGTGTACGCTCTCGCTTTGGACAATTGGGACCGTAACGTAGCCGTTATCGAAACGCCGAACGCCAGAGAATCGTCCGTGTCTGTTTGTCGGATTTATGAAGTAGGCATGATGCGTGAAGATGATGGGGGTGAAGCTTAGGAAAATGTGGACAGCGTGGATGATAAAAGCTTGCACTACGAAAATGATGAGATCACGCTTGGAGACTATTCGCAGGTTTGAGTCCGACAGACCGTTCAGTCCGTATGGTGAATATCCGGGTGACTCTGGCTGGGAAACTGTATGAATGGTTAATTCTGATTTGAACCAGACTCGGTAACTACGAACCGCTGCCCAAGATCTTAGTATCTTAACGCGATCGTCACAAATCATTCTTGTGAATTTGGTGCAATTCAGATTTCACTGCTATGCTATTCGGTGGTGTAAAAATTGTGTTGTTTTCGAGCGCTACCTATGACGCAAAGGAGTTATCGTTAGTACACGAGAAGAAGCATAACGTCGTTAGTTTCGAGTCGAGTACAAGTAGATATAACGATGTCGAGGACACGTGAAAAGAAGATGTAACGTCGTGAAAGTTTTCGAGTAAGGTATTGTCTGGAATGGTAGATTTAGTCGCGGAGTGGCACACTTTCATAGTTGTATGGCATTGAATCGGCACTAAAGCAGATAATTGACAGTCAAAATGGACGGGAGTTCGGAAAATAAAGGCGGTTGCTTCATAGCGGCCTCTTTGCCCATTTTCTTTGTATATCTCACTCATATGTAGGTCATCATGCAAACATACTTTTTATAGGGTTACCATATTTTGAGATCCACTTTATCGAAAAAAAACTGGTTAATTTAGAAATTCTTTTGGGTAATAGTACTGCGTTGAATGCAAAAATATCATTTTCCCACTCGACTTTTCATTCATTATCTTGCCAAACCTGTCGTTTGATGCGTTGGAGTACCGTTTTTGATCGCATTTCAACACTTTCTAGAAAAAGAGGACATTCGCAAAAAAGACGAGTAGCCTATACATATGGTAAAGGTAATTCGCACAACAATCAAGGTCTGAAAAGTAGAGAGTTTTGACTCGAAATACCGCCCAAGCGCAATTGAAAGTAGTGGAAAATATATTAGCATGTGTCCGAAATCAATTTGAATACGACGACAAAACATACAGTACTGAGCGAGTGATTCCATTCCGAATCATATATTAGGCTTCGATTCAAGGATCACACATTACGGCGTCATAACGGTATGGGGGAATGGTAAGTTCGAAGATGAATCTCAGGCGAGATAAAATATATAATTCCAGTGATATGCCGCATTGCAATTGATTTGACTTGCTGTGTGACAATATGGCGGGTAGATCGCTAGATCTGCAGAGAAATGTCTCCACCATCATGTCCAGGGGTATCATTTTAGTACTCGGCGAACATATCATCATCTCTTGAATAATCGAATCATTATAAGTATATATAGATTCGTATTCGAGTACTCGGAACCTTCTGTCCAGCGCTCTACTGAACACCTTTGGTAATAAGTAGACTTGGATCTACGAAAGAGCTATAATTCATTCAATGTAAACTTTAAATTTAAAGTGAGAGAGAGGAGAGTATTTATTGAATTCATTAACCTAATGTAGGCTATCCTACTTCAGTTAGCTTTTGAAGTCAATCATATATCTGTCGACGATCAGAGTTGTAAACAAGTAATTTGAACTCTGGCTTCGCTCTATTTCGGATGTAGAAACCCAATTAGTATAAAGACTTCACGTAAACATCAGCTAGATTGGAACGCGGCCTCGTCTTGTTAATGTTCAATCAGGAATATATATCCCTGTATTCAATGAACATTGTTCATGATCCAAAATGTTTGCTCCCTAATGTATAGACCCGAATACAGCAAAGAGTTAAATGACCATCTTTCCGATTCATTCTTCGGGATTCATTCTGTGACGCATAAAATTGGTCGATGGTGTCAGATTAAAATTCCATTATCAGGGTAGAAATTTTTTGCGGATTACTCAAAATCTCGTCGCGGGCGGTATATGTTGTCCGCCCCTGCGCTAGACCCACCTTACTCCGTAATTTTGAAACACTGCTGTGGCCTTGCGGTTAGTGATGAGGGACCCGGATGAACCTCGTGCACATAGAATGTAGATACAACCGGGGCTCGAACCCATTCTCATCGGCGCCGTCTGTATCATGCAACTGCGCCACTCGTTTCAATTCACCATCGCGTCAAGGAGCAGCGGGTCGAGTCCGAGTGGTAATAGGCTACTCTAGTTCTAATCGGGATAGTAACTGCCGCACCCCAGCCCCCCAATTGGGGGAGGGGCGAGCTCGAAAGGGGCCCTAAACTATTTCGTTGATTGGCATAAATTATAGATTATTTTTTGAAAATTTATGCAACTTTTTCAAAAAATTTTCGCACTAGGCGCGATTTCAATTAGCCAAGCATCTTGATTTCGGGGTACTCTTCCACCAAGAAAAATACGCAATATTTATAGAAATGGGTATATCGGCGTTGGCCATTACCGCGACGCACCAAGACATAAAAAGTTTTAGGCCATGTAGCATGCGACTCGAGAAGTGTGCCAGAAGCGAGAAAACCTTGGCCGAAGAGGGTTGCCCTGATGCTGACCGAAAACCTCGTTATATATACAAAATATATGTAGGTTTAATTGTCCATAGGCGCCTAAATGACTGGCGCCGAATGTTTCTGTCTTGGCAATCTGAACCTCACAAGACAAATACCATCTCGCAGGGGAAAATTATATGGCAGTGAAAAAATATCAATTTGAAATCGTGAGCGTCTTCAATTTAATAACCTACATTTAAGCTATTCTATATTATTTGATATAGCAGACAGAAGGTTACGAAATAACATCATGTAACGGAGTCATGCCAATGGGTCCGCCCGCCCGAAGATGTTTAATTGTTATTGACGGGCCCTACAGTTTCCAAGACACCTCACTCAGCTCTACCGGTACATTTGATTACGTGAGCAGAGAGGACAATAAATTGATATAAATAGGCTATATATACAATTCCCGATCATATTTCCCGATTCAATCATGAATTATAGAATTTTTTCGCGCATGGCGCGCATAGGCCAGAAAACCTGACTCAATAAACAGCCCCCAATGTAGATGACAAGTAGCGGTAAAGAGCAATAGCGGTAGGGGGATTATCATCCTATGGGGGCCCTAGACCAACGATTTGGGGGGCTGACGAAGTGCTGTTACGACCCTGGTTCTAATCCGATTCATAGTGTCGAGTTCAATTCACTCTTGGGTGATATAGACCTAAGACCTCGTATTCATAATATAATCATCGCTCACTCTCATGTTTAATTGTTTATTCTAACAGATAGGCAGTTTCTGGACTTATTTTTCAATCACTGTTCGTAACATATAGGAGAATCCAAATAGCCATACATTATGCGACTAGTCAAGAGGGCTGTTTAAAACACTTTTTCTTCATATTTCACAGGCTAATTGATAAAATTGTTAGGTTGGTGAAAGCAACGCTGTACATCAACTGTGGCTTGATTACAGCTAGTAGAAGCGATTTTCTTGCAGTAGAAAGCTTTGAATTTATCATTAAAAACATAAATATAAATTTTCGGAATTTTGCTGTCAACCTGATAAAATTGTTAGGCTATCAGTAGAGATGATTCACACCAAATTTGGCATATTTCCAACCACTAGAAGGGAATTTATTGCCCTAGAAAAATTACCAATTCCATGATTTTAAAATAAATAAAGATTTAGTCACCGTATATAGGCCTACTATTTCATGCGAATCCAAATTTTTCTGCTGCAGTACGTTCGCTTCTAGTGGTTGGAATTGTGGTGAATTTGGTGTGCATCATCTCATCTCTCATGACAGCCTAATAAATTTATGTGGTTGCTGACTAACATTTTGTTAATGATAAACTCAAAACCATCTAGTGCAAGAATCTCGCTTCTACTGTTTGGAATTATTGAGCCAAAGTTGGTGTGCAGCCTTATTTTAACCAACCTAGCAATTTGATTCAGTAGCCAGGGAAATCTGAAGATTTTTTTGAACAGCTCTACTATGGAATCACTTCAGGAAATAAGTTCTGCATTGCACAGCCCTAACTATAGTCATGCATAATATAAAGTAGGCTTACCATATTTTGGAAATGTAAAAAGAGGACACTTTTTCAGAAATATCAGATATGCAAAACTGGAGAAGAATTCTCAAAAACCGGTAAATTTTTCCCACCTCGTGATCGGTTGACTTACAAAAAAAAAGGTGATCACTTTCGCTCACAGCTCAAAATAACGTATTTTTCTCCACATTGCCAACTGGATGACCAAAAAAAGGTCTTCTTTTCGCTCAGAGCTAAAATCACCGCGTTTCCCTCCGGAATACCCGCCGGAGCGTCACTTCTCGGCTAATTTGAGGCATATCGCTCGCAATTTGATCTAAGTCTGACCTAAATTTTCAAAAAAGAGGACAAAATCTCAAAAAAGAGGACAAAAGGGCGTCCTCCGAGGACACTTTCAAAAAAGAGGACAAATCCTCTTAAAAGAGGACGTATGGTAAGCATAATATAAAGCGAATTGAGTCATCAGAACTACTTTTGACTTCTGCCTGAGGACCTACAGTGCAGTGTTGGGATCAAGTCACTACCTTCGAGTCACTGCATATTTTGACTCGAGTCAAGTCAATCGAGTCACAATTCAAGTCAAGTTGCTTTTTCGAAGTATGAGGCATGATTATATGTCATTGCATTTTGCTAGCTGTCTTAAATACAAATAGAATGGTCATTGATTTTGAACCGATGAACGAATATAGGGTTATATATACATACACACAAGAAAGCGCTGAAAGAACTGCTAAACTACGTAGCCTAATTGCATAGCCTCCGTATGTAGATACCGGCCAAAACAGAGAAACGAATTGATAAGATACAACACATTACTCATTGGCATATTGATATGATACAATTCGAGCCTGCGCCAATGGTTGAGAACTATATAACATATATTCGAATTCAATTTCAATAAATCAAGAGGTTTGGTCAAGGTATGAACAGATAACAGAATTATACATTTTGCTATTAAATTACGTTACTAGTTTTCGACAACGTAAGCGGTAAGCTACGATCACCTCGTTTGAGGTCAATTTATTTGTGAGAGAACAATGGAGGCTCAGTAAAACACACGATCGTTGAATGATTGCTCGCTCTTGCGGGTTACACCGGAGTTTCGCGAACATATGATTATGCAAGACGCAGTGATTTCTATCGTCACCGATTACTAGAAATTGACTCGCGAATTTTGCTCCGAGTCAATCCACATTTCTGATACGCTGAGTCAAGTCATTAGAGCAAAGTGACTCGAGTCATCCCAACACTGCTTCAGTGACTAGCCCCTGACCTAGAGTAGCCTTCTGCCTGAGGACCTACAGTGACTACCTCCTGACCTAGAATAGAAATTAGCAACGCCGCTTCTACTCGAATATCAATAGTCACTACTCTTGACAACCTGCGTAGCCCCCACCCCACGTCAACAAACAAGTAAACACCTTTTGCATGTAACCCGCTCATTGTTATCACACAACCGTAAACCGCGTCGGCCAAACAGAACGCATCTATTTCTTGTATCCGCGGCTCTTCCTGCGTCCCCTGGCGCGTTCGAACTTCCTGCCCTTGGACCGCACGAAAGGCTTGGTGCTGCTGTGCGGCAGACCCGGAGCCAGACCGAAATGACGGCACGACTCGCGGGCATTTCTCGGCCCTGTAAAGATCGAACCTCCATTACTCGATCGCAGGTATAGGCGGAAAATAAGGCATGAGAGTACCAGAGGTCTCGCACGGAGTTTTGACTCGACTTCTACTCCAGTCATTGCGCATGACTCGAATAAAGTCATACGAATCAAGCCTGAGACGGGGCCAAGACCTACAGTTTATTGTAATTTCTAAGTATAGTAAAGTAACCGCACTATTGGTTCGTCTATTGGTGCTGGTGCTTGAAAATGTGACCAGAAACTGCTAAAAGTGAGGAAAATTCGTATATTATAAATGCTAACCGTTCGATATCCCAAAACAGAGTGATAAAAAGTGAGTTTAAACACGGTACACCGAAAACTGCACTCATCACAACGAGATTGACCTGTGACTCGGAGCTTTGCCACCTGACCACATCCCTGCTTTTAGCAGTTGTCAAAGATGGCTACTTTCCAGATCGCACGAAACACTTACCGTGATATGAATTGGTTCAATCACTGCAAATAAGCTCTATCAGTTAATTCAACATGAGAATGGGCTATTTCTCGGGGCTGCGAAGACCATTTACTCGAAAAAGTATTGCAAACACGTCAAAAAGTTATTTTCCACCCAATAAGCCTAAGAGCAAATAGTCATGCCTAGAATACTGGCGATGGAAGCAAGTTCAAAAAACAGCCACTCAAGCTCAATGTGCTTAATAGGATGTTAGTGCGTGGTGCCATTACCTCTCAACAGCAAACGATGTCATTCAGGGCAAGCATTCCATAGCTAAATGCGAACTCGTTTCAATTACACTATATATTCTCGAGTACAAGTGTTCACTGTCCTCAGTCCTAACAGTTTCTGGTCCTATTTACCGAGTATCAGGACTGATGAACGAAATACCAATAACGTGAGGACTTTACTATTCTTCGAAGTTGCAACGAAGTGTCTTTATCGGCAGCCACAGCACAGATAACTAACCAACCAACGGTCATGGTCTCGAGTCATTTAACGCAAACGAATTCAGACTAGAGTCAAGAGTCGCCAAAAATCGTGACTCAAGTAACTACAAGTACAATCCCATTGAAAAGTTCCGATCATACTATGGGTCTGGACTCGGGAGCGTGGTCATTACGTTTTCAGGCGTTGGGGCAGCACTCTAAAATTTCAGAGTCAGAGCGGCATAAAATCTTGAGCCACGGCCCCACTAGCCTTCGATCACAGAGGAGAGAAAGACTCGGAAACTTCTGGTAAGCCAAAACACATATCCAGGGCTGAAATCTGAGGAAACGATCAAAGTAGCGCCAAGCGGACTCACCCTGCATGAGAACGGTGTTCTGTCCTCTGGGCGCCTGCATCGCCAACTGATCGAGAGTGATAATCTCTCCGCCGGCTTTCAGAATACGCGCGCGAGCCTCGGTGGTTATGCGCAGCGCGCAGACCTGAAATTCGACCGACAGTCAATTGCGAGTTCATGTTTTCTGGCAAATTCGTAACTGAATCGGGGAATGCCTTTGTTACCTAACTCATTTTTGTCACTATTTCAGTTAAGCGACATTCCGCTAACGCACATAGCTTCGCGTTGCATGCTGTGATATGACCAGCAATGGTTTTGAAGCTTCCACGATTTCATCAGTCGAATTACTGTACCCAGAACCCATTAATGGCAGCATCACACATAATTTTCTTAGTAATTTACCAATTCTATCACAAACCATTACCGAAAAAAACCAGTGCTTCCAATCCGAAACAGTCCTAGACACAAGACCAGACTTATTGAATAAACAACCTTCACAGGCATTATGTCACGGCATAGTGTACAACAGTGGTTCTCGACCTTTTTTTAGACACGCCCCTATGTGATAGTGAAAAATTTCGCGCCCCCTTATGGTGATATAACAAAATCGAACCGGGATGCTAGCAACAACAACAGATTGTTTGATGTCATGGAAGTTTATGACTAGGGCAAGTTTTTGTTGCAGTTAAACCCGTGAAAAGTTGCATTTGTTCATTTGTTTTCGAAAAAAGTTGCAGAAGTTGCATTTTCCGGCTCAGCTCCCGAAATACCCGTAAAAGCGTTACTTCGGTGCTGATTTACGGTGTTTCAGTCGAATTTGGCCGTGTATTTCACTAGAATCGAAAATACTTCCATGAAAAATCGAAAAAGATGCATGAAAAATATGGACATAAAAGTTGCACTATAAGATTCCTTCAAACAGCTTAAAACAGCATCCTACATATCTTACGAGTATTTAGGAAGCTGTCAAAAAAGTTGCAAAAACTTCCCATAAACTTGTTGATGAAAGAATTGAAAAATATGAAATTTAGTCTAAATATAGAGAAACACGCGTGCATTAGAGGTCAATCGAACAAAGCGCGAAAAAAATTGCCAGGTTAACCGCTTCTTCAGCCCCCTCCCAGGTTGAGAGCCAATGGACTGCAAGAAATGAAGTCACCATTACGAGTACCGAGACAGTCATACAAATAGAGGTTGGAAGGCATTGTTTGCCCTAAATTTAATATGGCCAAAACTAGAATGGAAATTTGAACAGACACGTACAAAGAAAACATAACACTTCTTGCCGCCTGTTCGCAATCGCGGAATTTACCTTCATTTTCGGGATTTCGTAGATCCTCTTGTCATCCGTAACTGTTCCGATGATGACGGCGGTTTTGGCATCGTTTCCGGGTTTCTTCATGTTACGCACCTGTAAAAGAGAACTCGTTTTAGGCGAAGTCTAGAGGTCACGAGTTGGAGCCTGGCCCGACCAATGCGGCAGATTGGATTGGAATTAGAAATAAAGCTAGTTTTTTTGCAAAATTGGACCAGCATAAAAATAAATGATCTCGCAAAATAGTTCAAAGTGAATTAAAATGAAATGCAACATGGCTAGAGATCAATTCATATCGAGTCATAGTTCCTTCTGTAAAGCATGAGATTGACCTGAGTCATCAGGCCTAGCTCATTTCGCACTATATACAGTTTTGCTGTAGCATTTTGGAGAAAACCATGAAATTTGATTGGAATTAGTACAGAGAAATTGTAACAATATCAGAATTGGATTACCAGCGTTTCGTTTTAGTTTGTCTATTATTGCTATACTCAAAGACTTGGACTATTAGACAAGTTGTCTAATTTCACTAGACTAGAGCAAATTTTTTATGTACTATGAACTTGAATTTTGTGGTCTTTCTTTCTTATTCGAAATTTCAACTGATTTTCAAGTTTTTCTAAAATTAGTAATTTGAATTCCGATCTAATTTAAAACAAACAAACTATCTTCAATTTCAACTCAATACGGAGAAATAGTGCAGCGCAAATTTTCCAATTTCAATCTAATTTAGAAAATGAAACTTTAGATCCATTCTGATTGGAATCGCTGGCCTTTTTGCCTGATATATCAGGTGAGCAGCGATGATTTTCCAAGTTGAAGTACTTTAATAAAAAATACGGTAATGAAAAAATGAAATATAGTGTGAGCACAGGACACCGATTCCAAACAGGGATCCAATCCTAATCCAATTTGAAAAAGCTGAAATTGTTCTAGTTGGACAAGGCTCGCTGAACTGTATGAGGACAGTATTCATTCCATTGTAAGTCACATGATGACAAAGATGAAGCATTGCTTACCACTCGAGCAATAGAAATGGGAGGTCGGTTGGTTCGGCTCATGAAAAGACGCCTCAAGACGACGCGGTTGAACCCAGAGCTGGTTCGGCGTACAAGGAAGCGGTATAGCTGTAAAATTAACAGATTGAGAATATCTTCCGTACACAATAAAGATAAAACTATAAAAAATATAGAGATTAGAACATGACAGGTCTATGATAAATGGTGATTTTAGATACTTATCATATTGCGCACAGCTTACTAAAGGGCATCCCCTTGAACATAATTGGTATCAATCTTTGCGCACAAAATCAGTGGCTAATAATCACACAAAGCATAAATATAATATAGAGCTATATCAAGCTATAGGCTATATCTTGTCAAGATCTTCTTGAACATATACATAACACTAATGAACAATTGAATTGTAGGTTTATATTGAAAGATATCCGAAAATGTCCGGCTGACACTTGTTAGGGTTATTCAAACTTATTCTTTAGCAATCATTTCGAGTGAAAAATGACATTTACACATGGAAATGGGTTGTATTCCAAGTATTTTGCTAGCTATTGTGCTCTGCAGCGATGTTAATAATATCGTTAATAAATGCTTACCTTCACGAGAAGTTTAAGATAAATATCATTGGACTTGGGTGCAGTCCTTCTGGACTTGCGGTCCTTGTTATGGCGGATGTCGATACCCTGAAATAATACAGTATTATAGAGCGAAACACATCACAATTCTCCCCGCTGGATACTGCAAATCATACTTTACATCATCATCTACGTCTTAATTGAGAAATTAGAATATCTGGCTATTTGTGCGACCCGATATTTCCAGATTAAATAAAGATTTTTCTAAAGGAGCTACACTCACCATCGCGACCGACTAGAAGAGATAGATCTTGGTTACTCATGCATGAGCTCCACATTTCAGTCCACGTGACACTAGGTGTCCCAAGAAACCAGTTGTTCTCCTTCAAAACGACT
>ATSW01014678.1:0-15627 GCA_000444245.1 Botryllus schlosseri | reverse complement strand
TTTACTCGCCTGGGTCCAAAGTCACTTATCATATTTGTAGTTCATATTACGTGAGAGTCATCTCTAAGCAGGACAAAACGTGCAGTGCATTTCGATAAAGCAGATCGCTTTGCGCAATGATCGCTCTGCGTGACCACTGACCAGGTTTGCAGGCATAACCGCTCACTGTATAAGCGTGCCTTGCTCGATGCGTCCGTGAATACGTGATGCGATGTACCGTTGAAATGCGATTGACTTCTCTAAACTGTGTTGATGTACTTGAACACGACATGCGACTTGACCCGACAGAACACGACTTGAATCGGGCTTGCCAGCCACTATAAGTAGAGACCATAAGAAAATATTTCGAGGTCCAATCCGGGGTATCAAATTTATTAAAACTGGTCTTAAACGACAGCTTGTGTCACACTGATTCCGACAATAGGAATTAAATTATTGTCAAGACAATGGAACGACCTCAAAACAGCCTCCAAAGTCTGAAAATCGGCATTGATCCGAACATTCGCTGGACGAAATTGGTCATTGTTATGTCCATTGTTTTGTGGCGGTGCCATTGTCGGAGCAATGCCTGTTTTCAGACTTTGAGGGCTGTTTCGGGGTGGTTCCATTGTCCTGACAAGACTTCAATTTGTATTTTCGAAATCACTGCGACACTACCTTTCGCTCAACTCCAATTATATTAAATTTCAGCGCTCAGATCGCCAGATATAACACTGCCAATTATGATACTTTACTCAGCAAGAAGTGACTCTGTTTGTCCATGCGTGACCGCCGGTAGTTGCGTATCTATCCGTAGGTTAGAAATCTATAAATTTATCATCGGAGTCCGCACTCTGGTGGCCGGTATAGCCAATGCCGTCGTCGGCCAGAACTGATCTTTATTACTTATTTTCGGTAAAAAAGCGCTAAATAATCGCTAAATACTTTACAAAAATCGCTAGATTTATCGCTAGGCGCTAGATCCATATTTTTTGGCGCTAAACCGGATGAAAAATCGCTAGATCAAGCGCGAAAATCGCTAAATTGGCAACACTGCTGGATGCTCAGTGCCTATAATAAGCGTAGTCCGCAGAGTTGGTCAGTAAAGAAGTACTTCTACTTCTCAATATGTACTCAAGTATTTTGTGCTTACTAACAATACTTACTCAAGTGGTTGTATTTCCAGACTACTTCCACTTCTAATCAACTGTTGTTGATACAAAACTACCTACTTTTTACATTTTGGGTTTAAGGTAGGTAGTATCAACTCGACTATATAGCCCCTGTATCATGGTAGCGAAATATATTTTTGGAAATTGTCATCAGTGATTTTGCGTTGTTGTATAGAAGTGCAGATGCATCTAGAGGATTTTGAAGCTAGCCAACCTCAGATTCCCTACTAAAAGTATGCAGCACTTCCACTACATCTGCTTTCTAAAAGTTTTTAAAAATCGAAGAGACTTTTGAAGGTATAGCATTTCGATATACAATTGAATGATATTGTCATAATGGGATAAACCGGAATATTTTCAGCTGACACTCGTCAGAGGTAATTGTCAGCAACTAGTAGATAATCAAAAAAAGAGCTTTTTGGAGGTACAGAACTTGAATATTCAATTGAATAATACATATTGAAATAAATCTGAATATTTTTGGCTGACGCTCATCAGGGGCAATCGTCAGCACCTAGTAGAGAAATGGAAAGAACATTTTATATCAATAAATATAATGTCACTAGTTGCTGACCCCTGACGATTGTCTGTCAAAAATATTTGGGTTTATTTCAACATGAATATACTATTCAATTTTAAAATTTAACATACCTGTACTAGCGACGCCTGTCGCGCCCCATTTTCTTTCGACGTCTCCAGTTGATCCCCCAATTCCCGGATCAGTTTTTCTTTTGAAATCAGCCGCGAGTGCAAGTCTCGATTCTGTGACACGGACAAAATCATTTCAGGATACACGCCAACAGAAAATAGACACGGCGGAAGCAGATATCGTCCGAGAGAAGATACTGGGACAGAATTTCTGCAGCAGCACCATGAGCCCAGCACAGTTCAGGGCGTGTTATTCATCAGCAAGGCGCTTGAATCAAGTGAGACTTTTGAGATATTTCCAGGGGTGATCAGTAACGAAGTACTTCTACTTCAAGCTTCAAATATGTATCTTTTACGTAATGGAGATGTACCGGTAAATAATGCCAATTATACTTGAACGAAAATGATTTAAAATTTGGTAGCATGACTACGGCATCCCTACTTCACATAAATGTTGTTTCCATGAACATACTCAGTTACCGGTACTCAGTCTTCTGCTGCATGTTTTCAATGCTATGGTCATGGTTTCAAGGCGGGCAGAAAAAATATAGAAACAATGATTCTCGTTGATAAAATATCTCACAATGGCAAGGGGTGTATAATTTCAGTACTCAAAAAGATTGACTCTCACTAATAGATTTGAATCATGAAATTTGATACTCAGTTCGGATTCGAGTACTCAAGTCATTATGCTCAGCCCTACAAATGAATAAAAGCTAAAATTATTACTAGAAAAGAGGGTTTGGCGATACTGTGTAGGAGCATCAAGGTGCCAATGCTTTACAGCTCTTATGGTATACATCCAACGTTTGTAACTCCAAATCGCCAAATTTCCCCCATACGAATGTGAAATTCCCTACCAGGTTGGGAACCTCTCACTATGAGGCGAAATGTAACTTGCATTGCGCATACTTCTGCAATTAGGTTTTCTATTTTAACTTGAGCCGCGGCGAGTTCTGTGCTTGCTGACTCGGCGGATATCCGATATTTGGTGACATCTTCTCGATACGGCGACGATTCTCGTAGCAAAGCGGAATCGATCTGATACTGCGGAAAGAGAACGAATCAGTAAAGCCTAATCGAAAGTACAGTGCAATGAGTAACCCACCCTGTTTGCATCCCGTCTTGGTGTCCTGAAATTCAGAAGATAACCATGAGATGAAGTCACATTTATAATATCGGAATTGTTTTGTATTTGGTTTCTAGCTATTTTGCTTTGTATTTTGCTATGAGCTTCTCACTCATCATACTACAACACTTTTTACCAACAATATTTTCATCAAGGTGCATGAATTTATTTCAAGTTCTAGGCATCTGCTACACACTCCTCAGTTGGTTATCTTTTTAGACGACCTGCACTTTCACTAGAACAATACTTAAGGCGGAAATATTTACTTTTTATACAATTTGAATTTATCAAAGTATGAAGTTGCTTGGATAACTTAACACCACTAACAAAAGTGAAATTATCATGAGAACTGTAAACAATAGCTTGTATATCAGGGGAACTGAATACATTTTGAAAGAATTTGCAATTTAAAAGTAGCCACCATCGATTAACTGCTAAAAGTATGCGGTCCCTTGACCAAATCTACTTTTGAAACTAATTACTCAGGTACTTTACAGACCTTTCGTTCCTACTTTAACTTGACATAGTTTCGACCAGAGGTGGCCAAATTTGTCATAGTTGCTACAACTAAGTAGAAGTAGATGTAGCGATTTTTCAAGTAAGTACAAAAGTAAGTATTCTAGGCCTAGCTTTGCTTAAAAAATTGAAAATGGTCAAGCGAAAGTAGGGGCAGTCTAAAATCACAATTTCTTGAGCAAATAGTACAAGCAGGTAAACCCTACTTGAGAACTAGAGAAAAAGTAGAAATAGCTTACTTCATTACTGACCACCTCTATTTTTGACTTATCTTGTAAATCACTTCTACTTGTAATTGAGTAGAAATTTACAGCAATAATTCTACTCAAGTAGAAATGTTGATTTCTTTCACCACATCTATCTATTACTGACTAGTTCAGGGGTGTCAAACCTAAATGTGCTTGAGGGCAATGTTCCCTCTAAGCTGCGTACGTGCGCAAATGCGCGGTGCTGACACGGTCTCTGCGCACAGAAAATCCAAGTTGGGCACAAAAAATCCGAAGTGATGACCTTTTTTTTAGTCGTTACGCACTGTTGTCCAAGGGTCTGCGCAGTGAGTTGGTGAGTGTGCGGCTGTGCGCAGACTCGTCAAAAATTAGAGGGAACATTGCTTGAGGGCCAATTTCCTAGTAGGCCTTATTTTACGTGATGAAATCGTCTAACTGTCCACGCATATTGTGAAAATTTGATTTACTATTGCAGCAGTTTAGCGCAGACACGGAAAAAAAATTACCGTATTTTATAAATTTATAAATTTTTGTTGTACTTAGCAGGGGGTACGCATAAGTAAAGTTTGATGAGTAGTTGCAGGTTTCTGGGGCAATTTTAGAGTAAATTTTGCCTTTCAAATCTCAAGATAGATATGTGGCATTTGTTGTTTGTGGTATTCATGGTCTTCGTTGACTACTATTTACGCCAGGCCAATGCCGACTTGTAGCACGACCCACTTCTACGCTTTTATAAGACGCCGCTTACACGGATGAGCTTGCGAGAAGCAGCCTCGATATATGTGGCACTTAAATATTGCCAAATTCAAAATTTCAATGTGTCTGAGAGCCCTGGACTATATAGAGGACAAGATCGTATTCAGTGACACTGGCACTCACCCGACTGTCAATTCTCCGATCAATTCGTCTTTCTTTGCGAGATCTCTTTTGTACGCTCTCACCTGCTCTTGCAGCTGTCGGAGAAAGATTACTCGGTGAGATGCACGCTGCAGCTACCGATCGAGTACAACGCGCCCGTCATGAGCGTGGATGACACCAGGCGTTCGACTCGGGAATTTATACGAGCTTACCTCGGAAATGAGGCGAATCTGAGTCGGAGATGAGGACCGGTGCCCGTACGACGTGCCTGTTAATCCAAGATTAGCGTTGACGTCGATTAGACGATCGGCGTGACCCAACCTCGGAAGAGGATCCATTTATGACTGTATACCGAACCGAACTTACCAATGCTATAAAAATTGATGTTTAATATTTATTTGTTAAATTCAAAGCAGATTCACCATACACATTTTCAACATTCACCATATAATTCTTTTAATAAAGTGAATTTCTATAATTTAAGAGACTCTTGGAGGTACAGAACTTCATTACACAATGTTGATATACAAATTTTTTTTTAAATCTCTACTAGTTGCTGACAATTAACCCTGATGAGCCTCAGCCGAATATATTTGGGTTTACTTTAATAGGAATACAGCATAGGGGTACAGAACTACAATATACAAAGTTGAAATATAAAGTTCTTTTGAATTCAGTGCTAGTTGCTGACGATTACCCCTGACGAATGTCAGCTGAAGATATTCGGGTTTATTTCAATATGAATACAATGTTATGGTTCAGAATTTCAATATACAAGGTTGAAATTCAAAGTTCTTTTGGATTCTCAACTATTTGATGATGATTACCTCTGATTAATGCCAGCCTAAAATGTTCGGGTTTATTTCAATATGTGTATATAATTCAATGATTCTATGACTGAAATAATGTTTAGGTGTAGGCTACGTTGCTACAGGTACTGATAAGTAGGAGTAACCTGATGATTGCAATCTCACAATGGGCTATCTAAACTGGAGAGGTTGGGAATATACTTGCCAATGCTGAATATGCTGTTCTGTAAACCATTCTTATCTGTCATGCATTCCTATAATATCGGCAACGACGATGATATCTTGCGTATTACCGACTAAGCTGATCAGAGTTCTGGCAAATTATCTAAAATCTCAATTAGCAATTCCTGGATCATTAGTCTTTCTCAACCTCGATTTTCATTACTGAGCAGCTGCTGCATAGTGCATAGGAATATTCTCCTTCCAAAGTGACTGATGTCGTTATTACTGTAATAATCAACCACTCATCTGTATGTTGTCGTCGCTTGGGTACCGCAAAATATAATAGCGATAGAACCTGAGCAAATATGATAAAATTGATAGGATGAATGCCAGCGAGGTTGGTAACTATCTCTATTCTTGCCATGATAAATAGCGTCCCGTCGCCAAGCGACAGCGGACGAGCGCGCTCGCGCATCAAAATGAAACCAGCAGTTAAAATCACTCCACCGTGAAGGGATAGAGTGGAGGCGTGAATACGGTAAGTATCTCGATATCGCTTTGTACTTAATTGAATGTATAACATGATCGTGTCAATGGAAACACGTTTGTCGCCGCCTCTTTCTGTCCAGTATTTTAACCTATTTTCTCACAGCGACGCGGCGAAGCTCAACCTCTCGAATCAATGATCGGGATGCATATATTTCAGAGGTCTCAAACTCAATTGTGGTCGCGGGCCAATTTCCTAGTTTTTGATGGCGCCGCGGGCAGCAGCATCAATAATAGGGGTATTCAATGTGTCATTTTCAAGTAAACCTAAATTGACGGAATCTTGCAGAGAGGCATTCCATAAACATCGTGGAAATGTAGTTTACTATTGTACTATTCATCACACTTGACACGAAAAAATCACATTTTCAAATATTTGAATATAATTGTTTTTGTGCCGGCCATAATTATTTTAAAATAATGAGTCATGCGAGAGGATGCATCATGACATCGTAAAACTGTTCGGTTATAATAGTGCAGCTAGTGGATCTTTGACGTACCACAATTTTATGTAGAATAGTTGAAATTCTACTAAAGATTGATCTGATATCAGAGCATTTGAGCGGTGTAGCCTAATCCTATTTCGATATAGTCGTGATAAGTATCGGTTATTGTTACTGTCATTTCCAAAGTCAAATTAAATCAGTGTTGGATTTTGCCTTCGATTTGGAACAGATCAATAACAACTTAAATGTATCATTATTGAGCCATAGTAATAGCATTGCTTCTTAACCTTTTTAGCGATGGTACCCCTTATGCTTCTAATAAGATTCCTCGTAGCCCCTGTCCATTTTCAACACAATTTCTGATGGTACCTATAATAAAATCAGAAAGCCCATTCAAATAAAATCGCGAGTTGCGCGAAGACTACTTTCCAGTCGAATAAATCGGCCAAGAAAATACTCCACAGCATATAGGCCTAAGTCCACAATGCATCTCGTACACCCTGATGTGGTGCTTCGTACCCCAATGAGGTCTACTGACCCTGGTTAAGAATCCCTGGAATAGAAATGTCCAATCGGCGAAGAATTCATTGGTGTTACAGCTGTAGAGCGTAGCCTACTACTGCCTTACTCGCCACCGATAATAACATGGATAAAGAGCACATATAATACCCAGCATGTAACCAATTATACGTCACGGGGATCACAGAATACCAATAGTTGCCATTCTGGCCTGATTAGATAGCTGTATAAGTATATAACCTACGCAACGCAAGCTACGAGCTTTTGATATATTACTATTCCCCATGACAGTTTCATAGATTGTAGCGTCCGTAGGATTATTACTAAGTCACCGTTCCGAGTCACACACAAGTGCTTCTCTGATTTTAACGTTTTACCCCTCAACCGGATTCATTTTTATTTAATCATTCAGTCAATCCGAAATCGACTAATTTTACGAGAAGGTCGCACCAATCCAAATCACAATTTTCAGTCACGAATCATCAACGGGCCATTATTTATCATCATGAACTAGAAATGTGACGTAATAGTGATCTTCTACCGCATGGTAGCTTGAAAGAGAGAGAGAGAGAGAGATATGGTATTCTTTTTCGCCTGCACCATCGAGATGCTTTGACGACGGAGTTGCGATACGGCCCCATGAGGTCATTTGGTCTGCGCCCCCGTTTTTTTTTCTCCATGCTATCCGGGATTGCTAGCGTCTAGCACAGGGGTTCTCAGCCCTTTCTTCGCCTTGGCCCATTTTCCGGTTTGAAAATGTCCAGTGGCCCACCTCTAATCTAAAAGTCATAATCCTGTTCAATGCGTGGTAATCGACGGCGCCGATATGCCTATTTCTCTAAAATATGCGCATTTTTCTCCGTATTGACTAAGGAAATTGAAATATGAACATGTCGGGGCATGTATTCGCGCGTAGAGCGACGAAAATTTTCAAGTTGAATGAATATCTTCCAACAAACGAACAACGAAATAATCTTTGGCCCCTTCTAGCTCCCCCGATTGAGGGTTTGGGTGCGTCAGTTACGGCTCTGGTAGATCATATGCTAAAACTTCTGAGTATTTTATGATCGTCCGCTGCTCCATTCGCTTCACGAAACACAATGGTCGGATTCCCGCATACACTGTGTGATTGGGATTTTAGTTCCACTATTGAGGGTAATAGTATAATCATTCTGGGCCACCTTCAAACGATTCATTGGTGAATGGGGTAGGCTACTACAGAGGAGTGGAGAAAGATTTTCATATTATGCATGCTGTACAATGTACATGGTATGTCACGTACTGAACCAACTGAAGTTGCAATGTCGGTATATTCAATCCAGTGATACTATCAATTTATGTGACTCTTGCATTATGTACATTGATTTCCAGGCATGACATTTTAAACAGACTCCAAATATTAATGCGCTCCGCTGAATCCTCAATCCATTAGTATTCGTTGCGGTGGTGCAGTATACCTCCACCAGAAGTTGCTAATAATTTGCAATTATGGCTATTTTTAACTTACAATAATGCGACTTGCCGAAGTATACAGTAAATCTATACATCAATCACACTTCATTCCGAGTTTATTGCACGTAGGCTACACCTCTTTCAACGGAATAGGACATTATGACCCTGCCGGAATAATTGGTTACTTCAGCATTACCTTCCAGGTATTATATACGCGAAATTATTTTAGTTGCTGTTAGCCATAGGTATTCATAGCCAGTGGAAAAAGCCGCTGTTTCCGCCTCCCATTTTCGACTTGAGATGCGGACTCCATACGTACCACTACGTCTCATCAGAGTCCACCCACCCTTTGAGAACCCCTGGTCTAGCAGGATACCTGCGTATACCAATTTTCGAGTCTTTGGTATGACCCGGGATCGAACCCACGACCTACCGCTCGAGAAGCCGGACGCATAACCATTACACTATCTAATAGTGTAATTGTAATAGTGAAGTTTGTTGAGATTTCAGTGATTTTTGTAGTAGTTTTAGCGTGAACTTTAAGTTCTTATATCTATAAAAGATATATGGCACTTGAATATATTGTTGAGTACTTGAAATTCCCAAATGCCATCGCGGGCCGTACAAAATGCTCTCGCGGGCCGCGTGTTTGAGACCTCTGCTATATTTCATTCATTTTTTATTGATAATTCCATAGATTCAAATACGCTACATCTAGAATTCTAGATGTATAATGTTTGATGACATCTCTTCTATCAGCTCTAACGGTAAATGTGGTATTGGTGACGCATGTGCAATATGCAAGTAACAATATTATTGACCAATTTCATTCATTTACTTCAGGGCCGGCCAACCCGTGGCCAGCGAGAAGGTTTTGAGTGGCCCGCGAGGTAATTTCTGAAATTAGTAATATTATCAAAAATGGATTGCACAGATTGAGATTGTGAACTTGCAAGACCAACCGAAAATTTGAATAGTCTGGCCGCAACTCTTGAGGTGTGATGACTAAAATATCAGTTCCGATGCATCAGCAGATCCACGAGCCAGTCACATTTTGGTAGATCTTCGTACACTACAATAAAGCAGAATATTTTGCGATAGATTTATCAAAAGTAAAAAATTTCTACACGCTTCGCGCAACATGTTGTCACTTGATTTCATGCTTTTAATATTGTTACCCCTTTGTGAAAATGAAAGAACTCCCAGGCTAGTGTATCATATTGAGTCTAACTATATTCACAATTATTAGACAAAGTGTCGTTCAGCATATGCGACCTTGCGTTTGCGCTTGCAGAAAGACCGGCGACTATGAAACCTAGGCACAAAGTGATTGACGCATATTGGTCGAAGCTTTCGATATCGATATGTCCAGGCGCCGAATAGTCCACTCCTTCCTTGCAAACTGAGCGCAGCGATATACAGCAGGCCCGCAATATAGTCAAGTGACAATATTATTGACCTATGAACTTCGAAAAAATTTCGCGCTTCGCGCAGCTGGTGACCCGCACAATAGTTCGTCAATCGAATGTGGCCCTTAGGCTGAAAAGGTTGGCCACCCCTGATTTACTTTGAAAAATAATCACGCGACGCGCGGAAATTATTGCACGACGATTTTTCATAACATTAGTATTATACCATAAACTATGTGCGTACTGAAATAAATATATGCATAATAATCCCAGAAGTTGTGTTAATCATCTAATAAGGGTCCAAGAAGATCGTTTTACTACATATTTTTTCATATAATAAAGGGGGGTATTTTACTCATCAAATTTTTGGGCCCTCTCAATTTTTTTCTGGCCACGTCCTTGCGCGTGTGCACTGTGCACTACTGTGTTTACACCGGAATGTTCAAGCTCGTTGCACCTCGAATTTTTTTTTACAAAATTGTGAACGCGAACCGACGACGAAACATTGGTAATTAATATAAGCACCACGACGACCTGTGTATGGCTTTGTTATATATAGCTCAGTGTATGCAACACCAGAATGCAGTAACGATCATAGTGAATTTCAAATTGTATATATGACGCGTTCATCGGAAAGGTGTCCACTGTCCAAACCTGTGTTCCGCAATTCGGTTTGATGTCACAATATGCTTTCCCTGACATTTTGTTGATCAAAAGTTCTAGCTCTCGCGCGAAATTGGCTGGGAGAGAGTGACTACACGAGTGATTACACGATCTGATATATCGATCTCATCTTCCGCCACATGACACACAACTTTTTGTCGCTTTTCCGGGACCGTAACAGCCGCACCCCAAACTCCCTAATTTTGGGCTTTGGGCTCCGAGCTCCAAGTGGGCAAAAAATTAGTACGCAAATCAACATCAATTATAGAGTATTTTGTTGGAGATTTACACAACTTCAAATTCTCTTCGCGCATTGCGAGATTCAAATGAGAGAACAGTGGTTCTCAACCTTTTTGTCTTCGCGGATCCCTTTTAGACCGTTACGGACCCCCGCGGACCCCCTCAAGTGTTTGTTCAAATTTAGCTCAATTATCGCGCAACCGTCATATTTCTTGTGCAAATTGTAGGCCAATGATAAACAGCGACAAAATGGCTCTTCCTCACAATAACATCATACTTATTATGCAGAAATTGGGTGGACTTTTATTACTTTAGAGTGAATTCTGCAACTGCACTTCTTGAAAAAACGTGGTCGTGTCTTGAAAACCCGCGTATTCGACTTGATATGAATGGGTGCCGAACATCCATTTCCACAAAGATAGGTGGTAGCCTAGTGAATGTAATATAACGTGTAACGCTTCCGACGACACCTTTCAGTATGGTCGCAAAAATATGGCACCGAAATTGAGAAATATATTTTTAATTAACGTATACCCGCGAGCCACGTCATTTCTATCTATCAGCTCATCTTGAAGTTCATGGAATAGCGGTTTTGTCAGGGATATCTAGATATCCCTGGGTTTTGTAAATCACCGGAGAAAATGTTTTTCTTCCAAACTCTTCAAAGTCACCGTGATTCAATTTACTACTTCGATTTCTTATTTTGCCGCACTCTTGTAGGAAACATCTCTAAACATCAATATGTTTTTGTCAGTAGGCTATTGGCAATTAGACAAATAAAATAAATGAATAGGCTTTTCGAAGTACAGAACTTTAATATTGCAGCAAACAATACGTTCATGTTGCCAAATTCATTCCACTCGAAGCTTTTCGACTGGCTGTCATTAGGAGCGAACGCCAGTAAATGAGGTTAACCAAGCTCGAAATATAGAAAGAATTTTGTCGCTGTGTTGGCAACATGAACGTATTGTTTGCTGCAATATTAAAATTAATGAGTTTACACAGTAGGATGTATCATCTCAAACGGCTATCTGCTAATGTGAGTACTGGTGTTCTTCTATCAGTATGAAGCGAAACTGCCTCATGATTTTCCTATAATTAAAAAAATACAAATTCGGTTATAAACCATCTTGTAAATTTAGTGGTTTCGTGGACCCCCTGAAAATGCTTCGTGGACCCCTAAGGGTCCGCGGACCCCCGGTTGAGAACCGCTTCTCTAGATTTTAATATGGGCACCCTTCCCGGCCAATAAAAACACGCATAATTTATAAAATGTAGGCAATTTGAAACCGAACATTACCGCTCCGCGTGTATTACCACATAAAACCTTGGCTGAAAATACTCCAGAACACATCGGTTAGTTTGGAATATAATCGTTTAATCGGCAGGTTGATTCCTTTTCAAGTACGGGGTTGAAGAGAAGAGCATGAAAAGTTTGAGAAGCTCCTGTTGACCAATTTGACCATCTATGACTTTAACGGTAATTTTGTTTTCGATTCGGAGCAAATTATATTTCTTCAAGAAATATGATGAATTAAAACTCTCGCAGGCGCATAAAGCTATGGCATCTTGAATTCATGATAGATTCGTCGTCGCAGAGTTTCAGTATTTTGTGGTGTATTTCTATCTTCATTGCAAGACCAGTCGAAATAGCAATAGGTTCTGTGTTGAGGCCTAGAGATTCAAGAATCTCATCAAGTGTGTCATGATCACGAATCCTTTAATTACAACAGTATCAACAACGCATTGCTGGATTCAACCTGATGCGGTTAGTCAATATCAACCTTTGAAAAGCCATCCAGTATACGGCGCTGTGTACCAAGCGGGTAATGATTGACTCTTGCCTTTGCTCAAGCTTGCGTTTAGTGAATTTGGAAGCTCGCTTCGACGTCGGTGATTATTCAGATTACCCAGCGGAGAAAGGTGCGAATTTCCCTGCAGTCATCTTGTTAGTTCGCGGCACCTGACCCTATATTTAAAACTAAGATTTCAAATGTGAAGTGCAGAGTTTCTTTTAGATTGATGTGCCGGGTTGGACACATTGGTAAAGTACGATTGACTCTTGGTCTACTACGTCTTGGTACAAATGATCGACGTATTTGTAAATTGACATTCGTCTTGTAGCTTTTCATGAAGCATTTCATTTGTTAATAATGTATAGTAGTAGAGGTTTTGGCCGCATCAGTTACAATAGATAGCGTATGTATTCCATAGACCCATTTTGAAGAAGCCGAACTCAAATGCCATCCGCTTGTTGAATCATAGCCTAATCACAATCAGGTCATCCATCCCTGGAGGTATTACCCCCGGGGCGAATATCGGAGCGTATTACATTCATAACATATCTGTAAAAATTTCAAGATTATATCTGGAAATATTTCACATTATGGATAGGCAGTATATTTGTCTCGATGAGAGGTAAAGCGAAATTGAAAAGTGAATTTTGTGACTCGACAACAGTGTGAAGACTCCCGGTATTGTTGGGTGGCGTGGTTCTTAGTACCTTAGCGGAGTAATCAGTCTATTATGCTACAAGTAATGAGTATACGAATTTCATATGTAGAAATATGGTTTCAGCTACCGAGTTGATTAGTCAGTTGTCTACGGAACCTGAGTAACTGCATGGGTATATGGGGAATGAGGTTTAGTCACTCGTTTGTCGTTGCATATGGCCGAATTCGTACATCTACATTTTCACGAATGACATCATACGTACCTAGGCTACGTTTCCGAACGGTGTTGATTGACCCTCTGCAGAGACGTCGTATTCACCCGCTTATACCCGTCGGGAGGTGAATAGCGCCGAAATGAAAAATGATGCGAGTTTATGTGGGCAATGCGTCACAACGGATTACGGACTCGGCACTATGTCGGCTATCATACATTTGAATTTGATCGCACTGTTAATCCAAATCTCCGTATAGCGTACACTATTTTCGTATCGGCCTGTTTAATACTGCTCGTGGTTTATCATCGCCAAATTGCTGAAAAGATTAGTTACAGTAGCTGCATCGCTGTTTCGGACAAATTTACTTACTCTTTACAAGGATATGTAGGGCTAGGGAGACGTCTATTCTGTGTCTTTGCGTTACGGTCAATGCAATGAATTTTGATACATAGTTCATTATGAACTCGCTAAATATATTAATAATAACAGGATTTCACGTCGAGATGAGTTTGTAGTGTTGCGATATAGTAAGAGGTCATCATTGCACACTTCAACTTTTTGACCATCTGAACTTCAGATCCAGTGAGTTTCGTTGGAGTGCTGTTAGACCTCTGAAATGCCCAATTGATCATAGATCTGTACCGTGGACAGCGTACAAGGACATGATCACGGCGCCTCTTCTTTTGGACGTTGGCGACTTCATCTTGCTTGGTATTATATGATGGTGTTCCGATTCTAATGATAATGGCATGGACTCTGCAGAGTGTCCTTGGTGCAGTAATGGGATTCATGATGTATTAGTAGGCAAATATTTTTCTAATTTACGGACATAAAATGGCTCGCTGAGTTTCCTTGTGTGATCTAGGACTGTACTTCGCTGAGTCTTCTGCATCGGTTCTTCAAATACGTAGATAGACAGGATGGTGTAATCTACAAGTTTTTTTAGTAATAATATGAATATCATCCGTGGTGTCGTAAGTATGAATTTGGCGGATGATTGGTGCATTTCGCTCTCGTCAATGTGGAACAAGATTCGAAGCAGAGCTGTGGCGTATTTCTAGGCCCGTTTCTTGTCCAATATATAGTACAACTGATACTGCTAACCCAGTTATTCCCAACATAGCAAGAGATTGAGAATAGATAATATTTGCCCCCATCTCCCGCGTTAGAAATCGACATCATGTCACTTTCAAAAGAGAAGGAGTCTGATATTGCTTTCAATCCTATATAATACGTCGCGACCCACTACCAAATGCTCGATGTGTAGCTGTAATTGCTGTGTGTATTTGCGGTGTTGACAGCGAAGTGTTAGTTTGGAAATATGTTCAATTTTCGTGTCCGGGGTGTGTTCACTCCCCATTCAACTTTTTACGACATAGAGACGTTGGGTTTGGAGAATATTGGTTTACTATTTCTCTAATTTGAGTCTATAGTAGTTTTAGAAATGTGGCGATTCGTCATAGTAGACTCGAAATAGAAATTGAAAATGCTTATAAACGCGGGCTCAGGTTGTGTCGAAATGTTACTGCGGTCGGGGTATTGAGCGCTTGATACGCAGTCATAGATACTCGCCAGTATCTATATTTGCTGTATTCTTCAATCCGTATATCTCGCGTGATGGCTCTGCGTAACGTGATACCGAAATCTTATCAGCGTCGTCGTTTGCTCAGAATCCCTGCCCAGATTTTATCAGGATTACGCGTCTTAAAGTGAGTAACGCGACACTGAAACTTTAGCAACAAAATATAATCTTCTAATATCGAATTTTCTGGAATAATTTCGCGCGTTGGTTTGACGGCAGAAGCCGGGGAATGTCTGCCATTGATACAATGAAACGTAAGACGTGATGAGTACCTGCCCACCATGTGTAAGTATTTTGGCCTCGATTGGGTTTCGAACGACTCCGGTGTTGCCGATGTTCATCGGATGTATTTCAATGACTCGAACCCCCCTCATCGAAGGCCCGTAGGAATTCTTTCTTACGATATTATCGTATTAGCTATAATATATTGATTTATGGCACTGATTTTGATAAAGTCCAATCGGAATGTGTCTGTCGATGTGTTTCGAAGGCTGGATGCATCACCTGACAAGTAGCCTAGTGTAATCCAAAATAAACATTATATAGGATATTTAAAGTAAAGATTACTTTCGCATTAGCCTAAATACAGCTTTTTCTTTTTC
>ATSW01014677.1:0-11151 GCA_000444245.1 Botryllus schlosseri | reverse complement strand
TAGTTGCGCATTTTGAAAATTGAGTAGTCCTAGTTCTAGCGGCAAGTTTTGGAAATTGAGGAGTTCTAGTTCAAGTTCTATTTGCAAGTTTACGAAAGTGAGCGGTTCTATTTCGAGACGCGAGTTTTGAAAGTTGAGTAGTTGGGGAACCACTGCTCAAATAAAGTTATAAACAACATTACGAGAAACATGAAATTTGTGATTCACAAACGTATTTCTATAATAATGGTTGTAGCAGGATTTTCGCTTACTTGTCGGAGCGAAAATACGGAATATCGAATTTCAGCTTTTTTAACGTCATGCTTTGAAATTGCGGAATGCCGGCCCCGATCACTCCCCCGCTGTGGATCATCGGACCCTCCTTCCCCACGAGAAGCCCTGAACCAAATTTGCGGATGAAATTCCAACAATAGAAAAGTCACAAGGTTCTGAGTCACAAGTCAACTTAACTTATACTGTATTGACTCGTCGAGTCATTGTCCAATTTCAAGAAAATTACTCGAATTAATTTGAGTCAACGAAAAATCGCGACTCCAGTCATTACAACCCTGAGAAAAACCTTGTCGTGACTCGGTCGAGTCAATACACAAATTCACTAGAGTCGAGTCATCTTTCAATGACTTGCGTCAACATGAGCCAACAAAAAACTTTTGTCTGACTCAAGTCATTACAACCCTGGCAAGCTCCATTAAACATTCTCTAGTCAGATAGCGGCCTGCGAATATGGAAATGCAGCAGTTGAGTACCGACTAACCTCCGGAAACACTGAACAAAACGCCGACAGCCTTCGAAACCAAAGTCTTGAACCGAACGACATGGCCCACTTTGACGCCGTTCAAGTAACACTTGATTTCGGGAATCCCAGAACCGGCTGCTAACGGCTGAATACGAAATAATTTTCCAGCATTTCTTAAATCAGTGATTCTTGAAAATGGTTCACATAAACCCCATGCTGAGCTAGTTTGGATTTAAATAAAATAGTATTTACGGTGATTATTTATTATAAAATCATGGAATTAGAATTTTTTCTACTGCAATAACCTCGCTTCTAGTGGTAGGAATTGAGCCAAATTTGGTGTGTATCGTCTCTACTGACAGCCTAACAATTTTATGGGGTCGGCAGAAAAATTTTGAAATTTTATTTTTTCGTTTTTAATGATAAATTCAACACTTTCTACTGCACAAATCTCACTTCTACTGGTGGGAATGGAGCCAAAGTTGGTGTGCCGCGTTTTTTTAACCAATCTAACAATTTTATCAAGTAGCCAGCCAAATCTGAAGGAAAAGTTTTTTTTTTCGAACAGCCCTAGTATTCATTCATTCATTCTGTTTGAAAATCATGTTTTAATGTTTTCGTTTTTTTAAAACTGTTGCTGACGCACAGTTCATTTAGTACACCTGTATTCTATAGTACGGTGGTGTATTAGATGTGTGATGGGGTAGACTTGTATTTGTGACTAGGCGTAAATGTGGGGTTCGGCGAATGCTTTGATATTACCGTAAGGGTTTGTCATGTTCAGAACAACTCTCTTAACCGAAGAGTCGTAGTATACTTCTGGACACTAACTTACAACGTTGAGATTGAGTCGCTGTGACAGCAAAGATTTCCGATGTTCATGGTCGGAAAACCAGCTATATGAACTAATCCTCTAATGCAGGGATTCTTAACTTGAGATCTGTGGTCTAGTTTGAAGGGGTCCGTGAAAAGCAAATGACAAAACTATAACTATATTGTCTTTATTTATCAGATCTGTCCATATCTTTGCACTTACCGATATTTCTTAATTTTGTCTTATATTCAGTGCTTACTAAACGTCAAACTAGATGCACGGACGATACAAACACTAATATTTACACTCAAATCGATCGGTGAAAGTGCTGACCTGTCTCTTATCCTCAGCCAGGGTTGTAACCAAGTCGCAAGTCTCCGAGTCACAAGTCAATCTCACTTTTATAGTTTTGACTCAAGTCAAGTCGAGTCGTTTTCAATTCACCACCGAGTCGAGTCCGAGTCATGGCATTATGACTCGAGTCCGAGTCCAAGTCATGGTATTGACTGCTCAGTTAGTCTTGTTAAACCCACCTTTATAACCCTGTTTGGTGATATCTAATGGTTCACATTAATAATATACTAATTTTCCTCACTTTTAGCAGTTTCTGGTCGCATTTTCAAGTGCCAGTACCAATACACGAAATCCCAACGGCACGGTTACTTTACTATTCTTCGAAAAATAATGTAATGTCGGCCTTGGCCGTCTGAGTTTTCGAGTCATATGACTTGGTTCGAGTCATGTGCAATGACTCGAGTCCAAGTCGAGTCATTTCACAAATTGACTCGAGTCGAGTCATTTCCGTATTTTGAGAAAATGACTCGAGTCAAGTCGAGTCATCAGAAAATAGTGACTCGAGTCAAGTCATGACTCGAGTCATCACGGCCCTGTCCTCAGCTAGCCAAATCTAGGGGTCCACGCAACCACCCAAAATAATTAAGGAGTCTGCGCTGAAAAACTGTTTAGAACTGATGCTCTGAAGCCAATTGCCAGGACACAGGACCGGTTGCAATCCTCACCTCCCCAAACACGACAAAGGCAGCCGCAATCGACACAAACAGCACGTTGAACGCGAGTAGCACAAATAGTGAGACGGCACCGCATTTCACGTCGTGGCAATCGTGCAGAACTGAAATTGTCAAAAATAGCTTGGAAATAACAAATATGGAGATAATCAGTACTCACATGAGTTGACAGTTTCTAGCTTCAGCATGCTCAATCTCTTGACAAAGTAATCGATAAAAAATGCGACCTAGACGAAATAACAAGCTGGCATTTGACGAGCTCCTTGGAGGTACAGTACTTCAATATACAACTGAATAACACATTGATATTGAAATGAACCCGAATATTTTTGGCTGACACTCGTCAGGGGTAATCGTCAGCAACTAGCAGATAATTGGAAAGAACATTGTATATCAACAATCGTATCACAAAACGTGACGTCGCCGGCATGATATTTGGGATGAAGAGATCGTTCAAGCTCAATATACTACTTTTAGATGGTACACGACCTCCTGAACTTCCTTGATGTTCCATCCAGTTCTCTACTAGTTACTAGCGATTACCCCTGACGAGTGTCAGCCGAAAATATTCGGGTTTATTTCAATATGAATGTACTGTTCAAAAGCTGACATTTGGCTAGTTGCATCAATGCTTTTACACACACACACACAGCAGTTTGTTTATAAAACAGTATATTGAGCTTGAGCATAAGCTATCTGTTTGTCTCAATGCTTCAAATTTTTTATTCTTGTGACGTCAGATTTGGTGAGACGACCGTTAATATACGAAATTCTTTTGAAATCTGTACTAGTTGAAAATAAAAAAACAATTGAAAATATTCAGGTCTATTTCGATATAAATATGTTACTCAATCACACCAGATCGTGAATGATATTCATGTAGGTACTGCAAACTCGCATCAGGTCACTCAGGTTCTAGCCAGTAAAACTCATTCAGTATTCAACAACTTCCAAGTGGTTGGCATTTTCAGATGTTTGCCAAAATGGCCATAAAATCACTAATGGTCAGCAGATTTTAGTCGTGGTACTCAAGATGTGGGCTGCAAAATTTCTACCCGAATGACATCTTTCCGTGGCATGAATATTATCGACTGATACTTGTCAGGGGTAATATTCAGCAACTAGTACAGAATTGATAAGAACATTTCATATCATCAATCGTATCAGGATAAGTAAAATTCCTTATTGGCCACCTTTGCTTATTAAACACAGAATAGGTGCAATTCGTCGTGACTTACCAGCGCAGTGAAAACTCCGATAAAAAATATCACGACCCAACTGAGCAATTCCTTTTTGCTACCAAGCCATTTGCCGTGAGTTTGTATTTCTCTTTTGTGCTGCCTCCTGTAGGGCTCGTTGAAGCATTGATCGTAATCCAGACTCTGGAAACCACGAGACATTGGAGTCAGAGCGGGAGGATTAGAAAATTTTAGCTATTCTAAATTAGATTAGAATTACTGAATTCGCAGAACCTTGGACCTTGAATTACATTCCAAATAAGAAATGCAACAAAAACCATACACCAAGCACACTTAAACAGCTAGATAATTCTAATCGCATTTCTAATTCTAGCTGCATAATTCGGCCAATCAGAGCAAAATTCCGGTAATTTAATTCCAATCTAATTTGTTGAATGTTTGTTTGCCTAAATTTTAATCCAATTTCTCGTTTTCCTGTAAATGCTACAGGTAAATTTTATGCTGCGACACGAGCCACGGTTGCTGTACAGCAGACATTTGTCATTCTCGTGCTTATACGAATGAACTTTTGATTCGATACATACAGAAATTGATCTAATTTCCAAGTTCTCGCGAATTCAGTAATTTCAATCTAATTTGAAGAAAAAAAATTGTAGCATCAATTCTAATTTAACCCTAATTTGGAAACGACTGTAAAGCTATAATTACAACTCTAGTTAAATTTGGAATCAACTGTAGCTTTAATTCTAATCTAATTTGGAATCAACTGTGTAGCTATAATTAAAATAGCTTCAATTCTAATTCTCATCTATTTCGGAAACGGCTGTGTAGCTATAGCCAAGCTATAATTATAATTCTAGTTCAATTTGGAATAAACTGTAGCTTTAATTCTAATTCTCATCTAATTTGGAATAAAATGTAGGTTTAATTCTAATTCAAGTCCAATTTGGAATAAACTGCATAGTTATAATTCTAATTCCAATCTAATTCAGAAATGCCTAAAATCTTCTAGTTATCCGAGCCTGACACCGAGTTACGATCGTTTTGCACTATACGGCGTTTTCAGGGAACCGAAAGTTACATCGCAATAAAAATTAGAGCATTGAAACATTTCAAAAATCAAACTAAAATCAGATTGCCAGCATTTCGGTCTAATTAGTTCTGTTCTAGTTGTCTATGGCCGATTGCAGTGTCTACAGTTCTACAATGACAAACCAACCTCATAATCTTTTACAAATCTGCGTTCTTCTTCAATGAGATGACGTTGGTCTTCGGAATCGCTATCCCTCGTAAGGCAACGCATTCGACAACAGTTATCCATGCTCTTAATCAACTGACTAACATCTAGAAATCAGTCAATGAACACATTACTTAGTCGCCGACACAGTTGTTCACTTTCGTAATAGCGATAATAATACTTACTCCGTCAATTAAGATACAGATATCAAGACACACGCCGAGATAAATAACTCAAACAGGACAGTCGCATCAAAATACAGTATTTTCAAAAATCTTGGCACTTCAAGACGTAATAGTGACGATGTAGTAGGCGGGTACATTGTGTGCCGCGCAATATGAATCACGAAATCGATTCGCATCTGGAACTTACACTGTGCATTATGCAAGCAAAGTCTACACAGAAAAAAAATGTGCAATTGGCACGGAATGACGGCAGTTTGTAACTTGACACACTTTAAAACACGGACAAGCGCAACAATGATCCATTATCCGAAAAAATTGGCTTTCTACACACATCGGGTCGATCTTTGGTTAAAAAAATTACATCGCAGCAATGAGAAGAGGTAAAATTGTGTTGCATACCAGTTAACTGTGCAGTCCAATATGGTGCGAAAATTGGGTGTGCGACACTTGAGCATGTGGGTCAAATTTCGGGTTAGGCTATATAAAAGGGCCGATTTCAGGGTTAGGGTGGGGGTTAATTTTTGGGTTATGAAGTAACAATGCTAAATGTGAGCATTTGGGTTAATTTTTGGGTAACGGTTGATTTAGGGTTAGGTTCGGGTAGGATATATCGTCACGGTGGAATCATGAGTGTTTATCTCCATTTTTCAAATTTGAGATCCATCTTTTAAATTGATAAAAAACCAAGTTTTTGCAACATTTTCATATTTTTTCCACCATCTCTTGGCCAAGTTTATGTTTACCAAATTGTTTTAAAGTTAACCACGACAAAGGAATGGCCGAAAGAAAATGCGTAAAATATACAAAAGCTACTATGATCTCACAGCAACAACATATAAGGGTTGATTTCAAGATTAGGGTTCGATTTTGGCTTATAAAGTCACAATGCGACACTTGAGATCGTGGGTTTAAATCAGGGATAGGATATTCCAGGGTTAGGGTTAGTTTTTGGGGTATAAAATCACGATGCGACACATCAGCATGTGGGTTAAATTCAGGGTTAGGATACACATACAGTTCAGTAGGGTTGGTGTTATATCACATGCTCAAATGTAGGCAACCACATATGTAATCATCGCACAAACTATTATTCATATTCAAAAAGAATCGAACATTCCAGTCAAGAGCGAACAATATCCAGCTTGTGTCCAATTTTGTTCCGTCATCGAGAACCGGCATTACGAGATGAATACATTGATGTCTTTACCTAACACCACATCAATAATGGAGGATAAATATCAATTCATTTGACCCATAGTACTCCGCGGACGTCAAAAACGATTTCTTCCAGAATTTTAGTAAACTTCACTCTTCCCGCCCTAGAGTACGGCTCTGTGACCGTCAGTTTACGAAACTGCGCGATCAGTCTCTCCTTCTGCGTATCGTCTTGCTGACGTTTCACAAAACCGCCGAAAAGCTGATTGATGTTATCCGGATTTTGGTGATACATGCAATAAAACGCGTTACATGCGTTTTGAAGCAACTCCATATCGCTCGCGTACATGAGAATTGCGTCGAAAGTCAGTTTCACAAAAGGAGGCAGACAATTGTGCAAGATACCGTCACGGGACGGGTTTTCGCGGCAGTGGCTAAACATCGACGACACACTGTCTATGCATAATTTACAAATATCAATTCCGAAAATAACGAGTCCTTGTTTCAATGATTCGACGATACCGTGAAATACATCAGCCGGTAATGTCGCAACCTTACCAGGGTGTAGATCACACAAATCGCAAATAAGCTTAAAATACTGATCTCTCATCGATGGATAGGAGAGAAAAGTCTGGTCGACGTTCGGAAAAATACAGCCGAGACCGTACAGCGCTACGTCGCAAGCTTCCACTTTGTTCGCATTCTCTCCGACAACTAAACTCTTTGGCTCGTCAAGATCGCTAAAATTGATAATATCTCTGTCTAACAAGTGAGACAGTAACTCAAAAATCACGCATAAATCTTCATACTTTTGTTCGTTGACGTCACGCGAGAATAAAGTCTGCGACACTTTGGTGTAAGACTTTAACGCCGATAACGTCCATTCATAAAACGACTGAAATTTCAATTCAGGTAAATAGCAGGATTGCTCGTGCGCTACTATCGAAAAGAGCAGTAATATCGATATAACTACGTTGCGGTTTTTACAGTGACATGTCTCGATGATTTTTGCCGCGTCCGAGAGAAGTTGGGACAGAAAATTGAATATTATTGCCGTATTTTCAGGTTTCGAGCCTTCCGCGACGCCGCAGAAAAGGTCCAAAAGCAACAAAAACTCATTCAAAGTCTCTGAATTATCAGCTTTCCCAGAAATGATATCTACTTTCCCGATTTGGTATCTCTGCGCTATTAGAGCCATTGTTTGTTCCCAGTATCTTTCCCTGTAGAGATTCATGTTGGATGTACCCACTATCACAACAGACGTGACGATCTGTTGCTTAATCTTGGGCGGGTGATCGCGAAAAACGCTATCCCCCGCGCAAATTCCGTGTCCTAACCGCCAAAACGCTTCCGATGAGGTCACATATTTACACCGCTTGTGGTCCATCACCAACACAGCCAATACATCAGCGGCTGAACTCAATAATTCTTTCTCAGCTGCCCAATTTCTCAGTACGGAACACACGAAATTGAGTGCGTAATCCACACACCATTTCGCCCCGTCTGAATCTCGACCGTACGCTGCAGAAAACACAGGGCTTACTTCGTCGTGACACGATTCGTCGAAAAATAAATAAGTCCTAGCCCAGTTAAGCAAGAAATACAGCAAATCCGACAGTATCTCGGGGCTGAGATGTTCAAGAAGGTTGACAGACGCGGCCTCCTGCGACACGTGACATAATCTCAACATCAAAGCCACCAGCTGCACCGATAAATCAAGACTATTCGCGGGAGAATTAGCGACAAGTTGATGGTAAGATTGAGGTGACCCTAGAACTTGTAGAGTCAACTTTAAATCGACATTCGCACGCTGTGCTATACTGAATTGCATGATTTCAGGCGGTATCACGGGCGTCTGCCCTTCGCAATCGTCAGACAGGATCGCATTCGCGATCAGCATCAACCAGTGTATGTCTTCGAAAAGATTTTCCATGTAGCTTTCATCGAGAGCACTGCTAGATTTTTTGATTTTGTCTAAATCGTTTTCAAGGACAGATATACGGCTTTGGAGTAACGAAATTATCGCAGGCAATGTCGTAGACAAAGAAAGTCGGGCTAGAGCTGCTATTGAGGTTAAGTGCGAGGAAAACCGCTCACGATCGTGTTCAACCAATTCATCAATTTCACCTTCAATTTGAACCAACGGTCTCCAACCTTCCGGTTGTAAAATATGCCATTTTACATAATGTTCAAAAACAGTATTCGATGCAGGGATAAAAAACTCTGCATGCTTCAGCGAAGATACAGCCAACGTAGTCCAAGCGTTTAACAAAACTTCAAAAGAATCCAAATATATTTGGTTGTCTTCGTAATCTTTCTCCTCCTCGACAGCACCCGCTAACGCGGTGCACGTAATCATTTTGAAGCCTTCCACAAAATCTACGCACAGCCGCTGCATTTCAGCCGTTTTACCCCAGATTTCCACTTTGAAATTCTCGACCAGGCTCCCGCAAATATCCGCGATTCCGAGCGCTTCGAAACAGTAAAATTTTCGGCTTCCGTAACAGCGCAAGAATTCTTTAACGAAAAGGCCTAAGAACAGCGTCTTTTTTTCGTCAGTACCCACGATTTTTCCTTGTAAACTAGCGATTTGCGCGACACACGACACAGCCACTCTAGATAATTCCTCATAAACACGGCATTTGTCATTCAACGTGAATATCAAGTGAATATTGTCGTAATTTAAAACCACACTTTCCCAATCAGACGGAGGTTCGAACGGAGTCTTGTCTCTGTCTGCCATAACAAAGAACGAACGCTTTGAGTACGACGAAACAGACGTGAAGCTCCATCTCAGCAAATGGTGGAATATATCTAGAAAATTGCAGATTAGATGATACATATCTTTCGATAATGTCATTTCCATTGACACTATCATCTTCACGACTTCAAGCGTGAGCGAAAAAATCATTTTCAAGTCAAATGCTTCAAATTGCTTCTTGCATTGCCAGTGGTCTTCAATACTAATACCCATGCTGCTAGATTTGGAGTTTATCGCGAATTCCGTCATCAGATTGCTGATGAGAGTGCACGCAAACCTTTGTTGCTTTGGATTCCCGCGCAATACGAGATTCTGTAGGAATTGGTGAACATATTCTCGAGATTTGGCGTCTTTTTTAACAGCGCCCAGTTTCATCATGATCGCGAGAGCGTGCGTCAACAATTGTATGAGATGCGATGGTCCAGACAAATGATTAAGGATGTAGGACAAAGTGAAGTCTTGCACAGCAGATCTTTCTGATTCGGCAGTGTAATTCCATAGTCTTAAAACGCATTCTCTCAACGCGATAATCGCTTGATGGAGTACCGTCTCATTAGTGGTATTCTCCAGCAACGCACGGCACTCGTTAAAATTCGGAACAGAACGTCGGAAAGAAAGAAGGGTGTTCTCGGATTCTTGGCGCTGCTGTTGAGTTATGCTCCAATGGCTGCTGAGCACGACTTCGGCTGCGGCCTCGAGCTTACGGATGTACTCTGGCGTAACCCAGGAAGACATTACTATACGTCGCTGGCGTAAAATAATGATAATCACAGTTATTTTCTGAAGTATTTACAGCAGTTACAATCTTACGCAGGTTTTAAGCTATGAAATTCTATGGTTGAGTATTTCAGATTGTTGAAAAAAAATTTTCCAATTCTACTGGCTATTTGGTAAAATTGTCAGGTCGGTTAAAAGAAACGCAGCACACTAAATTTGCCGCAATTCCAACCTGTAGCAGCAAAGACATTGGAGTACAAAATTTCGGGGAATTCTTCAATTATCAAGAACCATACACACTGTAAATACCTTCTATTATTTCAAATCAATAATTCTTCACTCCTATAACTTTGGGGCCTACTTCCGTCTGTTCGAAATGAGCCAGTAATATTAGAAAAAAAATCTTTTTATTAAATTCAAAATCTTCTTACTCAAAAAGCTTCGCTTCCACAGGTCGGAATTGAGCCAAATTTGGTGTGCAACGTTTTTTTAAACCAACTTGCCATTTTATTAGAAATATCTAGCAAAATTGGACGAATAATTTTTTTCAAACAACGCTATTGAGCAAATAAGTCTACAAAATTATCTTTCGAACCGCAATAACTCGAGTAATGATCAACGAAATTCTCTGGCAGTAAATTATATTCTGCTATTATGTAAACTCAGTTGCACAAGAGTTTAGAGACAAATCTAAGATGGTGTTGAGTCTGATTAACAATTATTCGCATGTGTGACACGGAATTACTATTCCTACGGCCAAGGGAAAGGAATCTGTCACCTTTGATAAAAAATTGTTAATCAACTTCATCAAGTAATGATGCAATGAACATGAAATATTGTAACAATGATATGATCACACCAGTAGCACTACAAATTGATACTCAATATACAATATATGTTATATTAGAGGTAAAAAACACCAATATATTATTCATATATACGTCAACCATAATTGATGACACTTGATTTCGAGAGGTCCTTCAAATGATCAATGGCTCTACGGTACCCATGTTAGCTGTACAGACATTTGCTATTCTCAGGCTTGTGAGTACCGTATGAACTCTAATTGGATACTAACTGAATTTCCGAGTTTTCGCGAATTCGGTAATTCTAATCTAATTTGGGAAAATTCGTGACATTAGGCCTACTCCTACTTATCGTCGCTGCGGAGTCAAAGCAGCTTACGTTCATTTTACACATTTCGGAGAAAACCAACTTATGCAAAGTTTTTCTTTTCATTCGCGCATATCTTGGGCCGTGATTAACTTTGAAACAATGTGATAAACATAAAAATGGCAAAGTTATAACTGAAAATAAGATTG
>ATSW01014676.1:0-12626 GCA_000444245.1 Botryllus schlosseri | reverse complement strand
TAGCGACTTATATATGTAATTACCACCTATTCATTCATGCATTATGGAAAATTTTGGTACTTAGGGCGACCAGGCCACACAAACTTTGCTGACCATCAAAATCACGATGTGGGGTTCGTGGGGGCGAAGCCCTCAGAAGTTCGGTTTATCACGCTATGGGTGCGCAAAGCAATCGTTTTTAGGGGGGTTAACGAAGTGCTGTTACGGCCCTCCCTCTTACTCATTGTCTTTATTACATTCCTTACAATATGAAGTTGGGGGGGGCGCTGGAGCACGATAATTTTTGAAAGGGGGCGCTGGAAGAAAAAAGGTTAAGAACCACTGGTTTAGAACAAGCGTGCTAGGCTTGTATCATTAGAGATAGCAGATCCCTACAGTACCAAAACAGATTGTGCCAATCAAATGTCCCATATGGAATCTATCATGTATTGATCAAATTTGCGATGCTTTAGTTCGGTTGCTGCCCTGTTTTAACGCGCTTGGCCAGTAGTAAAAACATTGTAGGCTAGGCCGCTTCGTGATTTGCGGCGCGTTATAATTCTACATCAATGTGCAACGTAATGTTGTAATAACGCGAAGCTATAGTCTTTGTCTCAACAATTCGCAATTGTCACTTTTGAACCGCAAACGCATTTAGGAATGCATTTTGAATGCGAGCCTAAGCCTGCGCCGGGCCACTGTTATTCACGTGATGCAATCGCACAAGCTCAATCGTTAATTGGTCTTTAACAACTCCACACACCAAAATATTGGCAGGCAGTCGATATCATATTGATTTAGAACGGAATTATTCCAGATTATGTGCAAAAACAGGCAGAACAATTGATACAAACGAAAACATTCATTTGCGCATCTTCACTGTTCGAGTGTTCGTATATGAGCGGAAAATGGAGAGATCTCCCGAGTCCCGACGTGCTGTAATATGATCTGCGCGCGATTTCGTGATAACATCCTCGCTTTGGTAATTAAGGTCAAGATACCTCGCAGTCTCTCTTTATACTGTTATCTTCGCTTACTGGTTACAATGTTATGTTTAGTTGTACTTAGTTTTGTATATGCGAAAGAGGCAGTCACAAAAACGAGTAAGATTATCTGACCGTGGTAATATCTGCATTTCTGCATACATTTAAGCTGATCAATTGGTTAGAAGTATGAAAACACTCTCCTTTTAAAAACACCCCCCTATTCTAAAGGTACCCCCCCTTTTTTTCGGCTAGATACGCCCCTGAATGCGATGTACAAGTGGCATTATAATCCTTGTGGTGGCTTCAACAGCTTTCCATAATTTTCTTACTCACCTCAACTCTAAGCCTAATATTTGATTCAGAATCGAATCACCCAGACACTCTATGATGCCTTGCCCATGTAGTAATATATGTGTAGTGTACGCAGCAAAGGTGCGAGTATAGTACAGCACAACTTAGAAGCAGCCCGGGTCTTGTTTAAGACCCGTTATCTGTGGAAACTGTTGAGCCTCTGTAAATACTGAATGATCAAAATTCAATGGATCTCGACAGTACAATTTAGCGACATTTGACAGAAACTCTAGCAAACGTCTTAGTCGTAGTTATTACGAAAGATGCTGAACTTGAGTTGGTGATTTTTAACAGGACTTTGCCTTGCATAGACTTTCAAAGAACCGTGTTTAGAATGTGTAATATCACAAACAGCAATTAAATTTTCAATATTTGCTTTCCATTTGCATGCTTATGTTGTAGTTGCATTTTTGGTCAATTTTGATTCCCAAATTTCTCAAAATTTGTTTTAAAATCCTACTACTCCCCACGGTAAGTTGAAACCACAGTGTCGTGATGTGATTTCCGATTGGCTGAATCTGGTCTATTTTCTATTATTTCAGGGCAACGATCGATTGTCGTTGCCAACTCTGGTGCTGGATTCCATATTAAAATGTCCAGTCGACTCGAGAAAGGCTCTCGCCTCGAATCTGCTTCTGTCAGGTAAACTATTCTATAGCTGTGTAATGTTAGAAGAAATTCTTTTCGGGTAACAAACTGACTTTAGAGCTTGACAACATCTGCAAAATCTTACTTAATCTTACTCAAGACGCGATTTTTTGGTTACTCGACTTGTTCTCGAGTCATTGTGCATGACCCGAACCACGTCATATAACGCGAGACTATGACTGCCAAGACATACATTTCATTGTAACTCGAAGAACAGTAAAGTTACTACATGATTGCTATTTCGTCTTTCAGTCCTGATACTTGGAAAATGAAGCCAAAACTGTTAGACTGAGGAAAATGACGATATTATGAATTGGAGCCATTCTATATCACATGAGCAGAGTTGTAAACAGCGGGTTTAATCAGATTGAAGTGAAAACTGAACAGTGAACATTGTGACTTGAACTCGACCCTCTACTAGCTGTTTCGGAGTCCCTAGCGAATTGAAAATGACTCGAGGCAAAATCGTAAAAGTCGGATTGACTTGTGACTCGGATCCTTGTGTCTTGGTTACAATCCTGGTTTCAACTAGTTGTTATGACAATTTCAATTTCACTCGTAAATGCGACAGACACTTGTTTCAAAAGTACTATCTGTTTCACAAAATCCAAAAGTACAAGTGAAAGTAGTCAAAACGCACTACCTCTTGGCTAATTAGTGTGAGTACAAAGTGTACAAGTCAACATACTTCGTTGCTGGCAACCTCCATATGAGGTATATTTATTGATTCATAAAAGGAATTGACTTCAGTGCCGTTAATGTGTCTAAATACGTCTGTTTCAGGTTGAACATCCATGCCTCCTGGCTTTTCGCACAGATTGTTGTCTGAGCTCGAAGATCTGGTCGCGATCGAGGAACGATACAAGCCTGTGAGTTATATTTTTGTTATCTGTAATAACTTCTAATTACAAAGAGAGTTTGACGAATAATAAATTTTAAACTATTCCGAATTAGATTATAAATTACACTTATAGCTACACAATCCTTTCAAATTAAATTAGTATCAGAATTAATTACTGAATTCGCATCAACTTGAAATTGAATTAAATTCCTGATTCCATTGATGTATTTCACATTCTCAGTTGTCCGAGTGTCGGTTTTGCGTTTATAACACTCCGTTCCGTGGAAATATCGTGTCATGGTTGGGAGCCTCTATATATGCCTTACTGGACACCTTCCCTCACAGATAGATAACAAAAGAATATTTTATTGAGGTGAAGGGAACTGTCCGTTATGGCTTGCGTCATAGCAATCAGGGCTGTGGAGGCGGTTCACTGTACCTCAGACTCCTTAAATTTTCTTCACCGAACTGCAACATTCCTGTGAATCCACTCAGAAAAATTTACGTTTGACACATTTTTAGTTATTTTTATTGAAGAGACTCTTGGAGGTACAAAGCTCAACATCTAAATCATAAATTCGTATTGAAATAAACCTGAATATTATCGGCTGATACTCGTCAGGAAAATCGTCAGCAACTAGTGGGGAATTGAATAGTATATTTATATTGAAATGAAACCCAATAATTTTCGGCTGACACTCGTCAGGGGTAATCGACAGCAACTGGTAGAGAATTGGCAAAAACATTGTATATCAACAATCGTATCACAAATGTTCCCTCCAATTCTCCATTACTTGCTGACGAGTGTCATCGACCCAAAATATTCGGGTTCATTTCAATATAAATATACTATTCATATATTGAAGTTCTGTACCTCCAAGAAGCACATCAAATAGTGAAGAATTGAAAAGAGCTTGGTATATCAAATATCATATCACCAAATATGATGTCACATTCATAAAGTTCAGATATTCGAGGACAACAGATGGCTTAAGGTGAATGTACCATTTTTCAAGTATATAACAGAATTGCAACCAAGTCACAAGTCAATATCACTTTTATGGTTTTGACTCGGGTCAAGTCGAGTCATTTTCAAGTAACCATCGAGTCAATTCCAAGTCAGTTAGTAGATGGTCGCGTCAGAGTCATAGTGTTTTGACTCTGGTCCAAGTCATTATGTTCACTGCTATGTTTTCAGTACAATCGGCTTCAATATACTCTTTTCAACTCTGCGCGAGTGATATAGAAGGGCTCGCATTCATAATATCGTAATTTTTCTCAGTCCTATCAGTTTCAGTTGCATTTTTCGCGTAACAAAACGGATAGACTAAATACCGATAATAATGTGGTGACTGTGTTATTCTTACAATGGAAGGTCTGTCTTGGCCGTCCTAGTTTCGAGTCATATGACTTGGTTCGAATCATGCACAATGACTCGAGTACAAGTCGAGTCAATACATAAATTTCCTCGAGTCAAGTCATTTTACGTATTTTAAAAAAAATGACTCGAGTCAAGTCGAGTCAGTAAAAAATCGTGATTCGAGTCTGTCTCAAGTCGTGTCAAAGCCTACGATAATATAGTCTTCCTTATTTCAGAACAAACATCGACTTCCGGAATGGTGCGTCTTGGATCTGCGACCTCCCGAGTTTCAGCCTGGAAAACCAGCGGCGATAAAGTCCGGCCGTAAAAGCCTGCCTTATTTCGGCTCGTCAGGGCTGAGAACAGCGTCAAGATCGAGCGTCGGTTCGGTACCAAGAAATTCCGCAGCCGTATCGGCCCTGGCTGCGTTAAGACTGGCACAAGCCGAAAAGGCGCAGGCCGAGAAGAAGTAGCCCGGTCCTGTTCAAGATAGGATTGTCAGTTGATTGTTCTGTGAAAATAATGCAGTCTGCTGATATACAGGCCACGCTAGGGATGTTCCTGTGTCGACCTATTGGTTTTGCGACTAGGATTGGGCAATATTGAGTATTTGAGTATCACTAATTATGACATGGCAACAGTGTGAATGATGTAGCTTCAAGGTTCAATTATATCTACCTTTTATGCGACCATTATGACAGTGTTGTGATATTTTGGGTTCCAGAAAGGGGGACACTTTGCAAGTTACAAAATTCACAATACTGAACCCGAAAAGTGCCGATGCTACAATTTGTATGGGAAATCATGTTGCGTTTACTAAAAAGAGGCATCTTTTTCACTAACGAATGACCCACTTCATCAAAATGCTGCTGTGTTGTTGACCAAAAAAAAGTCATATTTCCAGTCCTAGTCCTGAAAGACCTGCCCGAAAATCCACGGGAGTGACAATTTACGTACATATTTCTTGAATCCAGCCACTGGGAACAGTGGTTGTGTTTGTTGTCTAAAATTGTATCCCAATAAAGTACTGTATTTAACATTGCTGTTATTTTTGCTGATTGTGTACGCGGGAGTGGGTCAACATTGTTACTTCGGTAAAAGTAATGCCTCGAATTCCTACTCATTTACAAGTAAAAGCATTAAATTTTGAAGACCCGCCCAAACTACTCAAAGTAGAAAGCCTGTATTCTAGTAATTAACTTTGAAGTTGATTTATAGTTACGTGCTGACCTCGGTCTGCGATGCCCATCTGGATGGATAGTGATAAAAAGCGTTTTTTTGGGTGAACAAAGTGTCCTTGCCTCCGATCTAAACATTATATGCGTTGTCAGGACAGGATACGGAAATTCATGACAAATCTCTTCGTTTGATTTGTTATCTCACGTCACAACAACGAAATTGTTTCTGTATATCGATATTGTGTAACCGTGTTTACTGATGTTTGCTCCTGATGAAAGTCGGTAAAATAGCTGAGAGTGGAATAAATTAGACAATATGATTTTAAAGATATTTTGTGTTTTGACATGAAAGTTGGCCAGCAGTTTGAATCTGTTAAGGTGAAAATACTTTGCTGGCATAATATCTCAAGTTAGTACAGCTGTGACAGCCCACCCATTGGGGTTGTATGTGATGATTGTTTGTTACTCTTGTGATGGTACTGTTATTTCTAGGGCCGCCAAGTGTCTAGCACCGAGTACGTGAAACGGACACTTGGTGGACCCATGAGAATGCATGGGGCTCCTGATTCTGAACTTGCTGCCGTGAGGACGCGGAAATAAAGCGGTCTGAAAACTATCGTGAATCTCTTTACATCGACTATATTAGGAGGTCTTCCACACAGCTACACTAAAATATACTAGCATGCTCCGAAAAGTGGACGCGATAATATTGAGATCAAAACTACTCCAAGTAGTAGCAGAATAGAACGTTGTTGAAAACTCCTAAAAGTAAATCGGACTGCGTTGACACTCAGACATAATGTCTGGAGTGTGTTCGGACTGTGTTTCCGGAAATCGTGTTCGGTCATCATGTCAGGAGTGTGTTCGGACTGCGTTGACATTAGGACATCGTGTCTGGGGGTGTTCGGACATCATGTCTTGGTTGTGTTCGGACTATGTTGCCACTCGGACATCGTGTCCGGGGGATATGCTGGTGCTGTGACCTATGTTATCGTGAATATAACGACTGCTCTTATTGTGAACATGACACTGTTCTTGTTGTTGTGAACATGACTGTTCTTATTGTGAACATCAGACTGTTCTTATTGTGAATAAAATAGCTCTTATTGTGAACATAATCGAACCAACCCTCCTCCAGCTTTGCCGTATAGTATTGCTCGTCCTGCCGTTTAGACTTAACTCACTCAAGGGATTTCGTCATTGTCCGTCCGGTCCGCCGTTTAGTCTTGGCCGTGATGTGATTACAATAACAATACAATAGCTATTATAGGACATCGATAATTGTCAGTCAGTAGCTCAGTACGTATTTCAGTACGAATCACGAGTAGTGTTGCTGTGATTATATTCAGAATATGGTCAGTCTCTAAGTTTAATATAAGATCAGTATGTTGATATTAAGGTCAGTCCACGGTTGAGGGTTTATGGCATTAGGAAGGGTTGGGGACAAGGGTCCTATCCAGGGCTCGCTCACCACTATACACGCTATCCCTCCCTAATGATAGCTAACCCCAGCCTCCTACCTAAGGACCCACTCCCCGAACCCTAATGTTGTTGATAATAAGTTTATAATAACATTATTTGTTTATAATTCATATTAATACTTGTTAATACACTTAATTTCCAAATTTCCCAAGGGCGGAATTCACCGAGGGCCGAGTTCATCGAGGGCCTGGTTCACCGAGGGACGGGTTCACTGGCAACCGCACTGATTCCGAATATGACCTTAGTATTTTTCAAAGTGGCTCTTGTTGTGGAGATAACCCGTAGGGCTATTTTGACCAGAATCTCCCAATTCCACGGTAATGACTAGATTAAAATCGGCTCAGTCGTACTTTGAAGTTTAGAAATTTAATACTTGTTAATTGTTACACACAGAAGACTCTTTTGAATCAAAATACAGCAACAGCATTATATTTAGGGTTAATCGATTTATCATAGTTGCAGACTTTCGCGGATATCATGTACATGAATAAACTCCAGTCGTGTATATAAGTATTTACCTAGATACTCACATAACATGGCATTAATTCATTCAGTTTTACGTCAAGCACCTAATGCAAATTTGAAATGAACATTTGGAATATAATATTATTTATTTTAAAGCACAATTGTTTTTGTACGATTTTCGCCTTTAAGCTATTTAGTGCAGTTTCTCGGCAATGGTCTTCCATAATATGTTCAATTGTTCATCTCATCTGCCCTGATATCTTTCTTTTGTTGTTCTGATGTCTTGGTAGAACCTCTCCCCTTGCTAATCAACTAGATGTTCAGGAAATATATCAACATGACTGTACAGGAAGTGAACTTTTGTGCTCATGTTCGTGCTCAAGTTTTCGATATGCAGATACGAATTTCCGGACCAACTGTTCGTAGTTGGGTGCTTCTTTTTATATGCTACATATTAGGAGAAATTACATGCAATGAACTCCTTCCTAATGTGAAATTGGAATCTTTCATCGGTATTCGAATATATACCAGCAGATACCATATTTAAGCTTCTCGTTTGATACGGTTACCAGGTATACTCAATTTGTTGACTCGGCGGAAAATTTCCATTCACCAGTCAAAAGAAATGAGACTCATATGAGTATTGTAGTCAAGCTTTTCAAGGACAAATTTTATAGTTCTATACTCCTCTTTAATCTTGTTAGAATGACCAATTGGTACAGAGTAATGTGTATTTCTGTTGTGCAAAAGTATAATTTTTAAGCTTCATAAACTGCTTTTTTGACAAACAAATATTTCGCATCATGTCATATTAATAATGATAGAATGACATATAACAACATGATGGTTCTTCATAGGCAATTATCTATTTATGCGCAGTATAAAAGTCGAAAAAACAATGACTTTCTTCCTACCAAGAGAAATATTTAAGAGTTAATACAGTAATTTTGGGCTTTTTTGCGGTGTAAATATCTTCTGACAAAGAGCCAATCTGACAAAACTTATGTGATATTTGTAATCAGCAACCTCAAAATCCCCAGCAACGGCTCTTATATGTTCTGCCTAGAAAAAAATTTCATTTTGTTGGCCAGTGTTATTGATGAACTTTTGCTGTTTGTCTGCATACAATGGAGCTAAGTTGCTAAAATAAATGATTTGAGAAATCAGTGTGCTTCGATTTATAAGTCAGGCCAAAAATCTACGTGCAAGCTAATTTCGTTCTCCGTTCAAGGGTCCAATACACCAGTAGATGTTTTTAGTGTGACATTTCCAAGCCCAGTGTGTTGGGTACTAGCCAATGAGTACCACCACCACGTGTAGAAAGTTGTTACGACAATATGGATTGATCGTAAAAAATATGCACGTCCCAGCTGACTTGCAGAGGTTGGTTTGTTGTCACAGTATAATTCGTCTGACATTTGGTGTCTCTGGAAGCTTCAACTGGCCCGGGTAATCGGCGGACGTGGTAGAGTTGGATGAGGAAGTTGGTGTCAGACTTGCCAAGGTTAAATCATCGATATTACAGTGACATTGTTCGTCATACAACAGTTAGGTTGCCTTAAACAACGCTGGCTCAATTCCAAAAAGTAGAAGCGGAGTTCTTGCAGTAAAACGTTTTGGATTTGTTATCTAAAAAATGAATGAAAAAAAAATTAAAATTTTCCGCCCACCCCATAAAATTGTTAGGCTGTCAGTAGAGACTATGCATGCCAAATTTATCTCAATTCTAACCAGTAGAAGCTAAGTTATTGCAATAAAAAAGTTTGGATTTGAATGAAATAGTATTTACGGTGGCTAACTCATTTATTGTTCATTATAGAATCATAGAATAAGAAATTTTTCTACTGCCATAACTTTGCTTCAATTTTCATTTTTTTATATAATAAATTCAAACTTCTACCGTGGGAATTTCGCTTCTAACAGTTGAAATTAAGTCAAATTTAGTGTGCAGCATTTTTGAGCCAACCTAACAATTTTGTCACGTAGCCAGTGAAAATTGAAGAAAATCTTTTTTTAACAGTCCCAATGCACAAATTAGTATTTCAGCATTGATAAATGTTAAAATAGAAGTAGTAGGCTACAGTACATGGAAATGAATACTTGAGCAATTAAAACTAGTCTATAATCCACCTGGGTATTACGGAAAAGCATAAATACTTTCCAACTGATGACCTCTTTTAAAAGGGCCAATAGACATATGTCGTGCGTCACAAGGGGTGTGATGAGTACAGCTGGACAAAATCGATTACCTGAGTCCTTAGTCGACCGAATCGGAATCGAGTATCATGTTTCGACTCGAGTTAAGGGTTCAAGCATCTCTCATTATCACGTCACCAAATTGTGAATGATGCGGAAAGTTCAAATATGTGCCTTTTATGCGACCATAATATCTGGAATGCCAACTCTACATCACATTGAAGATTTTTTTTTATCATACCTGTGTGATTGCACTTTGTGACAATGCTGTGAGTGATCACGACTTCACAGATATGTCATTTCGTGCTCCGCTTTGTACTACCGGTTTCGTATGTTGCGATATGATCAATCAACATTCACAGCCTTACACAATGGAAAATAGCACCAAAATTATAATTATCGTTAATAAAGTAACTATATAATTTCAGAGCTCGAACAAATCGCCTATCGCTACTCAATTCGAATCATCAGATTCAGAATTAATACTCAATTCAGATTCAAGTCTCCGAATCATTGTACCTTGCCATAGTGATGCCAAGTCTAGGTCGTGACCCAAACCTTGGTGGTGAATAGTGTGAAATTTGGTCGCAACCTACCATAAACTGGGGTAACTTTAAACAATTTTTCACAATTTCGCTTTATGTCTTGGAAATGCCAGAGTGCAGGGGTCAAGTTTTGTGTTTCTCTGGGGCTATGGAGCAAAGAGTAGAATTAAGTACCGTATTTTTTGAATTATCCATGTTCGAAGTTTCCGCAGAATGTGGGGTAACTTTGGACAATGTAGTTTTTTATATGTCTTTACACTCTATTGTTTATGAAAGCTCTTAAATGAGGCATATTTGGTGATAGTTTACGGGAGCAGTGGCTAAAAATGAAACAAAATAATATACATCTGGCCTATTGCATGATTCTTTACCTGAACCCGCCACAAAAATCAAAGTTGAATTTGAATTTGAAAAAATTAGGTCAGTTATGAAGGCTAATGCCACCTCCCCCTGGATTCATCTCTTATCTCAATTTCAAGTGTTTGAGTATGACTCGTTATGACGTCACAAAATTGTAAATGATGTGGAAATATGTACCTTTTATGCGACCACAATCAATAGAATGCCAGTTCTACATCACATTGAAGCTTTGGTATTTTTCGACCATGCCGATGTGATTGCACTTTGTGACAATACTGTGAGTGATCACGACTTTACAGATATGTCATTTCAACTAACGTGCGCAGCTTTCTGCTACCTACTTCGTATGTTGCGTTAGGATCAATCGAGATTACCAGCCTTACACAGTGGAAAATTGCATCAAAATTATAATTATCGTTATTTAATTAACTTTCAGCGACAAGAAGAATCGTATAATTTCAGTACTCGAAAAAATCACCTCTCACTATTTGATTCAGATTTGAGTACTCGAATTATTGCGCGCGGCCATAGTGAAGAGTTTATGTAAGTTAGTAAAGTTTGTTCCAAAATATGTTGAAAATTTGTGCCTAACATTTTACACTTGAAGACGTCACGTAGTACGTTATCTCAATGGCATTCAGTAGCGATCATTTCAACAAATGAGTGACACAGACTCTCCTATTCCAACTATTCATCATGACTTGAAATAACGTTCAGGTGATATTTGCAAGAGTAGTAAAGGATTAGAGAATATGCATTCCGGCGTCAAAAATCATGAAGATGATGTATGTGGAAAAGTATTAACTCAGAATTTTAACCTAAAGCGTCCCAAGGAGATGGAACTTGGCGTCAAAAATCAAGAATGTAATGTATGTGGAAAAGCATTTAGACACACGGGTCGCCTCCAGCACAATATTGGGATGCATGCTGGCCTCAAAAATCCCGAATGTGCTGTGTGTGGAAAATCATTTGCTCGAAAGGGTCACCTGAAGCTTCATATGGAGATCCATGCTGGCGTCAAAAATCATGAATGTGATGTGTGTGGAAAATCATTTACGCTGAAGGGTCACCTGAATGTTCATATGGAGATGCATGCTGGCGTCAAGAACCATGAGTGTAATGTGTGTGGAAAAGCTTTTACTTGGAAGGGAGATCTCAAGCGTCATATGGAGAGTCATGCTGGCGTCGAAAATCATGAATGTGCTGTGTGTGGAAAATCGTTTACTCAGAAGGGTAACCTGAAGCTTCATATGGAGCTGCATGCTGGCGTCAAGAACTATGAATGTAATGTGTGTGGCAAAGCTTTTACTCAGAAGCGAGGCCTCAAGCTTCATATGAAGATGCATGCTGGCGTCAAAAATCATGAATGTGCTGTGTGTGGAAAATCATTTACTCACAAGGGTACCCTCAAGCTTCATATGGACATGCATGCTGGTGTCAAGAACCATGAATGTAGTGTGTGTGGAAAAGCTTTTACTAGGAAGGGAGACCTCAAGCGTCATATGGAGAGTCATGCTGGCGTCGAAAATCATGAATGTGCTGTGTGTGAAAAATCGTTTACTCAGGAGGGTAACCTGAAGCTTCATGTGGAGATGCATGCGGGCGTCAAAAATCATAAATGTGATGTTTGTGGGAAAGCATATGCTCAGAAGACGATCCTTGCTCGACATACGCAGATACATGCTTGCATGAAAAATCTTTAATATGGAAGATGAGGGAGGACATTCACTCAGAAGAGTCACTGCGAGTTCCGTATCGATATGCATGCTGACATCACAAATAATGTCTGATATTTGTGGGAATGTATTCACTCAGAAGAGTGGCCTCAGGCTTCAGATATTATGGGTATGCGTGCTGACGTTGCAAATCACAAATGCGATATATGTGCGTGAACACTTTTTTCGAAGAGAAAACTCAAGCTTCATTTGGAGCTGCATGGTGGTGTCAACAATCATGAATGTGGTGTATGTCTAAATGCATTTACTCGGGGGAGTCACCTACAAATACATCTAAATAAGCATGTCGCCATCTAATAACTGCCATATTACTTAATTGTAATAAATCATGACTGACAGAACTGCGTAGCATAATACGACTGTTTGTATAAACAATTTAGGACTACTGAAACGAACTCATCTTTAAATGCACAGGATAGTACAAGAAATTGTTAGGTTTCCTAAAGAAACGCTGCACACCAAATTTGGCTCAGTTCCATCGAACAGAAGAGAAGTTATG
>ATSW01014675.1:0-10857 GCA_000444245.1 Botryllus schlosseri | reverse complement strand
ATTAGGATTTCACTTTGACGGTAGAAACTCTCTGCGGGCCGATCAAAATGCCGTCGCGGGCCGAATCCGACCCGCGGGCCGTATGTTGCCTGTCCCTGCGCTAGATGCTGAGCGTGATGTGTTCATAAAATACATGTTTCCTCATTTTGGTGCCATAAATGTTGCGTTCAAACCAATAGTATCGTCGGAAGCGTTATGCGTTAATATTGCATTAGCCTCCATCTATCTTTGCGAAAATGATTTTCGGTACTCCTCGTTCATATCAAAACGAACACGCGGATTTTCAAGACACGACCACGTACTTCAAGAAATACAGCAGCAAAATTAGCTTTGAAATAATAAAAGTTTACCGATTTCTACATAAATAGTATGATGTTATTTTCAAGAAAAATCATTAGTTTCCTGTTTATCACAAGCCTACAGTTCATATTTGCACAAAACAGATGAAGGTTGAACCACAATAGGACCAAAATTGAACTAAAATTTGAGGGGGTCCGCGAGGTTCCGTGACGGTCTAAAGGGGTCCGCGAAGCCAAAAAGGTTGAGAACTACTGAACTAGAGAGATAGTTTGTATCTTACTGGGTCACGTGGCTGCATCCGAGATATGCGATGTTTGTCTACCACAAGATCGGTAAAACGTGTCTTTTACGGCCATAGTTCGTGTCCAGATCGAATTTGACAGTTTGTGGCCGCATTACACTTCGCTTTATTTAACTGCCTCAAAATGTCCACATTCCGTAAATGATACCCTCACGTCGAATGATGTTTGCCCCGCGCTAGAAGCTGCTGCAGTAAATCTACGTTCCATTGTGAGGCTCCGGAAAAAGCGTCCATGAATTTGCGAGCGGTGTCGATGTGTCACGGACACTTCAAACGCAGATCGTGCTGGCGTCTAGATGTCACGTTCCGCAAACTATGCGATATAAGCGCGCGCTATCGCGCAAAGTTGGCGTTAAATATAGATCTGGACACAAATTAGTCACTGAAGAATCAAAGTAACTTATGCCACTACTACACATTTTGAGAAAGATAACATTGTGTATAGTTTTCGTTTTCTCTCGGCCCTTTCTTCGCTATGGTTAACTTTCAAACACTGTGATACACATTAAAAATGTCAAGATATGGCCGAAATACTGATACATTTATAAATCCTATCTGATGTGTTAACTTGAATTATCAAATCATCCTTCAAAGTCGAAACACTCGACATCATGTTGACATTTCACGCCCCGCGAATCAATCATTAACGACCGCCTTGTAATAAACTGTTGCGTTGAAACAAGAAGGCTTAAAAGTCGTATCGTTTTGATTGCTGCGGTCGGAATTTGCACAGGTGGAAGCCGTTTTGTTTCATGTCAGATGGAAGCCTTCTGTTTGTTTTAGCTGCTGACGATATGAGCTTTATGCGTTGCGGAGATTGTCAGCAACTTAGGACACTCCACAAACGAAGTATGTGCTCAAAGTAGTCGGCATTGATGCTCAAGTACAAGTAGAATAGCGCTACCATACGTCCTCCTGTTGGAGGATTTACACTCGCAAGAGTGATACAAACCAATTCTAAAACTATAGTCTGCTTTGGCAGAGTGGAAATATGAACATTACGTAGTTTTACCTAAAACAATTTCAGTTAATGTGTGGAATAGTTCAAAAACGAAACTTGAGTAAAATGAAGGTAAACCTAATTTGAGTATGTTCCAAAAATGTTTGAGAACTTCAGCAGTGCACTGACTATCTTTGCTTTCCAGGCCGCGTGTTGTTCCAGGACGCCCGTTCAACGCTGGTCGACTTGAAGTTCGTCACGAAGAACGTTTTCCACGAATACGAGTCGATAGAGGATTCGCTCCTCCGAGTAAGTCAGTTCGACAGCTCGATTGTAAAGAGCTCCAATATAATATTGAATAGTTTATTCATATTGAAATGAACCCGAATATTTTCAACCGACATCTGTCAGGAGCAATCGTCAGCAACTAGGATTGGAAATAACAGTGTATTTGGTACAATTTGATGACGATAACCCGAGACGAGTGTCATATTCGGATTAATATCAATATATTATTCTATAGTATGCTATAGTATGCTCTTTTTAACCGCAGTTTCGCTTCTTTAGATTCCACTACCGAGGTTGACGGCGACTCAATATGTTTCCGCGCCACGCTTATTCTATCAGCTTTTTTATTGCGATCATTTGGAGCGAGTCGATTCCGGGCAGGACATGAACGGTGAGTGTGACAATTTTCTCGCTTATCGGACTTCAAGAGACACAAATGTTTGAGATTGGAAATTTATCGCAGGTGTAGTTGCGAAATGGTCCCTGGTAAAAAGAGCTGGATACGTAGAATATTTTCAGCGTTTTCAAATTAGAGCAGAAATAGAATTATAGCTGTACCGTTTTTATCCGAATTAGATTCGAATTGGAATGACTGAATTCGCAGAAACTTGAAAATTGAATTAAATTCATAACCAGAAAGAAATACAACAAAAATTCAAGTTCATTTGATGCCTGAGTTCATTCTCGTGAACTTAAGAGTAGCAAGTTTTTCAGATTTTCTAAATTATATTATGATTAGAATGATGGCTACTGACTTCCTTCCAAAATTAGTTCGGAACTAGAACGACTGAATTCGCTAGAAAAATGGAATGACAAATAAATAAAGCAAATATATAGTTTAGTTCCTCCTCATAAACATGAGAATAACAAATGTATGTATACTTGACTCGTTTCACACGATACATTTTTCGTGCAGCATTTTAAGGAAATGCAGAAATTAGATTGGAATTAAAGTGAGAGCAATATTACGTTTCACAAATTTGATTAGAATTAGATTACTGGCATTTCGGTAGAAGTGTGGTTGCCCAATTCTGCTGGCACACGTTTCGCTGAAAGATTCTCTTCAACATTTTATCAATGGTTTATTTAAATATGGATTTGAATGTACTATTTAATTGTATATTGAAGTTCTATATCTCCAAGACGCACACATGGACTTATTTTAGTTTTGTGAATATAAAGTCGCGAAACTGACGACCATTAATGTATGCAAATTTTTCACAGAACTCTCGGGCCCCCCTCTGATAACGGGGAGTCACCCCCTCGGTCCCAGGCGGAAAGAAATCTCAGTCGACATCCGATCTTTGATGGACATTTGGCGTGGGGGTAAACATGGGATTTCCCGGGCTATTTTACTCGTATCAGTGGAAGGAGATTCGCACAACACCAAACAATGCATCCGACCTCTTATACTGTTGCCAAAAGTAGTCGTGACTTCGCGAGACTTGCGCCACTGCCCTCCCCAAAAGGTGACGTTATCACAGGCACTCGTGGAGAGCCGTGTCAGAAGAGACGCAGACATCTGGAGCAATTCCGCCCTTGAGGGGTCTACTTGGATCCACGCGGACCCCAAACCTCTTAAGCGTATTTCTAGGCGCGCTAGAGCTTCGGTGTGTCAGCGACACTCGATGTACATTCGTTTTGATGACGTGGGATGGAGCCGTTGGATTATCGCGCCTCGCGCGGTGCAAGCATTCAGGTCAGATTTGTGCAAACTATGCTCGCTTTTTATAATGCGTAATTAGAACCAGAACTATAGAACCACTCCTTTTACAAACTAGCAACTAGAACTACTCATTTTTCAAAATTTACGCCTAGAAATAGAACTAGACGCATTTTAAAGCTCGAAGCTAAAGCTAGAATTGAAGCTAGAACTAGAACTACTCGCTTTTCAAACTCGCAACTAGAATAACTACCGTACTCATTTTTCAAAATCTGCGCCTAGAACTAGAACTACCCACATTTCAAAACTCGAAATTAAAACTAGAACTAGAACTGCTCAAATTTCAAATCTCGGAACTATAGCTACAACTATACTCACTTTTGAAAATCTACAACTGGAACTAGAACAAGAACTACTCGCATTTTAAAACTAGAAACTAGAATCAGAACTAGAACTACTCACTTTTCATAATGCGCAAGTAGAACTATATACTCCAAAAGACAGTATTTAGTTGACCGCCAACTAACTAGATTGGTAGCTGTTACATCCGAGTCTGTTTCAGATGCGCCGGGGAATGCCCTTTCCCGCTAGGAGGCCCCCTGAACGGCAACAATCACGCAGTTCTGATGACGCTAATGCATTCGGTGGACCCACGAAGCGCCCCCTCACCCCAGTGCGTGCCAACATCGTTGTCTGCGACATCCTTGCTTTATTTCGACGGCTCTGGAAACGTAGTACTGAGGCAGTACGAGGAAATGGTGGCCGCAGCTTGCGGCTGTCGGTAGCTGGCGTCTGTGATTCTCGTCACCTACTCAGTTTGAGACAAACTATGTCGGAATCGAGCCTGACTTTTCAATTTTGTTCTGAATTGTGTTTTGTGCAGTAAAGCTGCGTTTGATAAAATCGTTGAGTTTGGGCGACATGCAAAATGAAGTCACTGCGGTAATGTTCGTGACCTATACTCAGTTTGAGATAAATTTTGTTTAAATCCGAGCCTGATTTTTGAAGTTTGTTCTGAATTGGGTTTTGTGCAATAAAAGTCTGTGAATATGAAGTCGCTACTGTGATTTGCGTAACCTACTCGGTTTGAGACAAATTGTCTTGAATCTGCCTCTGTTTTTTTTTAAATCTTTGTACTGAATTGTGTTTTTCCGAATAAAACTTCGATTTGAGATAACCGTCAAATTTGAGCGAGATAGAAAACGAACCCGACACTGATTTTCATGACATTTTCAGTTTGAGACAAAATGTCTTCGAATCGAAATGAACGTGTATTTTGAGTTTTGCTAGGAATTGATGCTTTGCTTGTAACAAAACTTAATCTGAGAAAAGAAGTTCTGAGGGGCAAGAAAAAAAGTTGTGAGGGGCAAAGAACTCCTACCTTCTCGGAGTAGATTTTGCCTTCTTGAACACCACTTATTCGAGTGGTCATGATTTTAGACCGCATCTACTTATAAAAATATACCTAGAATACTTGCTTTTTTAGTTACTTGTAAATCGCTGCTTGTACTTGTACTGTAGTAGCATTTCTGACGTTTCTTCTACGCTTACTTTACTACCAAAGACGACTACTTTGACGCCCTCAGTTTTCAGGTCAATGGGCAAAACTAGACCTGGAATACTTTTTTTAATTACTCTACAATCGCTACGGAAAAATTTGCAATGCTACGTCTAATTTTACTTCTACTCGAGGAAAGCAACCAGTTTCGGCGCGATGCAAAATTAATTCTCAGCACATTCTCTAGTTCTGACCTAGCAGGTGCGTCTCAAACCTCAAAGCCTTATCGCGTGATTGAACTGCACAAGTTACCCCCACATCAAAACAGATTATCCCTTAATGCGTCGTTTAAAAGAATTACAAAATTTATGATCGTTTACGTGAATAAATTTCGACTTTAGAGGCCGGTTTACGCTGTACAGTGCATGTGTAACGTTGTTATCGACTAGAGACCGATTATATTCGCCGATAATATCGAGTCGATATGACATGTTGAAATAAATATCGGTATCTGCCATTAGAGATCAAAATATCAGCAAATTTCGTGACAACATGGTGGGAGTCAGAGAAGTATAATCTGCGAGTGCTACATTGGGAATATTGATCTGTTCTTATAGTTTACAGATGTCGGGATGCAACCTTTCTAGTTTATTTCATGTCCAGGCGTAGTATATAAAACTGTTAAAATCTATATGCTCTGAAGTTTCGGAAATGCGTCTTAAGCTATCTTTTGAATATCGCCTGAATACACTGATGAACAGGAAGTTGCTAATTATGATCAGAACCGGCTCAGAAATACGGTCTTGATCGTGCTCTAGAGTGGATCGAGTTTATTATTTTCGCATTGTCGTATGCAAAGCAATAATGATCTTATTTAACGCAGATTTAACGTGTTCTTGGGCTCAAACTTGAGCGATAAACAGTTGTAGCATTCCCAGCTGTTGTTCCAGATGCTAGATCCCTTCCGGAAAAGCTAATCTGTTCGCGAAATCCCGCGCGGCGCATATTTCGCATGCTATTTTTGACTTATCGTGTTCCAAAACTTCAATTTTCGACGGGCTGGGTGAATTTTTGCGCGCTCCAGTGGTCCGAAGCGACAGCTGTACAAACCCGAACGCGCCCCAGCCCCTAGCGCAGCTGCTGTTTACGAAATAAAGTTTTCGGATTTGCGTGACGCGTTACTGTCTTTGCGAGAAGTAATCAGGCGATTCTGATGGTGATTATCTACTTAACAACCAGCCTGGCTTAATTGAATCAAACGGCCGAAGCAAACTCTTAAGCCTTTGTGTGGCGGATGTGTTGTTTGACTTGTGATGTATTTGATTCGGCAAACTTCGTGGCAAACTCTGTGAAGGGTTCATGAAAACTGGTAGCATTTTTAGACCGCATTCCTGAGTCGATGTCACGTGGCTAATTCTTGTTTAGAGTCGTCTGAATTCTTGGCTCGGGTCATCATCACGGCCGCGATATCCGATATATCACACGAAATTCGATCTATTCTGAGTTATTGCATAACATTGCGGGCGCCTGTCGTTATTATTCGTTAAACACGTCGCGATTTGTCGTGTAGGCGGCCGTTTCAGCACGGAATCGATGCTGATTTAGATCAGGAATGGACTCGAGTCTTTTGGCGGCCCGCACAGTTACCGACTCTGATTTACGATAGAAAAACAAATAATTACCTTGCGCTTGTCTGTGCTGCACGACTCTGCCTTTCTTATCCAAATGCAACCACATTGTTTAACTGAATGCATGGAATAACTTACCGTCTGATGTCCGGAAGGTACTTTCTCGCGAGCTCAAAAAACAAGGTTTCGACTCTGCTCTCAAATCACCGCTAAATTGTACTTGCAATCACGTTATTTTAGTTATTTAAATTCTACTTTTTCTATGGCGCTGTATGCTTTTTTCGTCATTTATATGGTGTTTATTATTTGATCTTATCGAGGGTGACGAAAGTAAAGTATATGCTCATGATGAAATGGTACCAAAATCATATTCAAAATATATAATCTTTCCACTGTCCAAGTGTCCATGACACGCAAAACGAAACGGTCGCGATTGGAGCCTGACCGATATCTGATTTTTTTTTATGCCGATACCGATCACTAGCACCTTTACCGATAACGTCGGTGTATTCAGCCGATATTCATAAGATATGGCATTTCCAAAACTTCATAGTATTTATTTGGACAGTTGCTAGGCTTGGACACGAAATAAACTAGAAAGGCTGCATCCGTACACTTGTAAGACATAAGAAATAGATCGATATTAAGAGTCTAGCACTTGAAAATGATTGTTCTACGACTCTGACTCCCACTACCATACTGTGACGCCATCAAAATCAACGATATTTTTTACCTCTAATGACCGTACCGATATTATTTAGTTCAAAGTGTGACGTTGATTCGAAATGATCGGTGAAGCGATAATCGGCCGAGCACTATAATCTGAGAGCCAATTCTCCTGGTGGGCTGAACTTCGCTTTTTCTCACAGGCGTCCCGCAGTCGCAGGCTTGTTTATTTCAATTAGCGAAGGGTTCGGATGTTATGTATGTGTATGTAAACCCGTTGCAGCGGTTTTGTGTAAATAATTGCGTAGCCCGATCGCAACCTCATTAACCTGAGCCTGCACCGATGCTCTGAGTCAAGTTTAGGTTTTGCGAAGCGGACGCTTAACGGTCAACACTCTAATGCGACCCTTTTGGGCGGTGATTCGCGAATCGGTTTGAAATCAAGCTTGGACAATTAGATTATTCTAGTTGTATAAGACAAATTAGAACGAAATGCCGGTAATCTAATCCTAATCTAATTTGTGAAATGTTTCACTGCTCTCATTTTAATTCCAATCTAGTTCTGATTCTCATGAGAATGCTACAGGAGAGCTGTGCTGTGCGAAACGAGTCAAGCTCGGTGTACAAATATTTGTCATTATCATCTTTACGAGAGAAAAACTCGCAAACACTTGGAAATTGAATTTAATTCCGAATTATAATTCAGTCGTTCCAATTCTATTCTAATTTTGAGAACTACTGTAGGTTTAATACTAATTCTTATCCAATTTCTGGTTTTCCTGAATATTTTATAAGAGAACTGTGTAGTGCGAAAGTAGCAAAGTTTACCATTCACATGCTTTCCTGAAGGAACTACGATTTATTACGAACAGAGCTTAATTGTTGCTGTATTTCTTTCCAATCCGTAACTTAATACAAAGTTTTTCAGTATTCAGCAATATTAGTTCTAATCTATTATCGAAAAAATGTGTAGCTATCATTCTAATTATAATCTAATTTGTATAAGCTATAACTTTTCCGTCAAAGTGTTGTTGAAATTCTGGTTTTGCGTCGACGAAATCGTATCTAATCGTTCGGGAGAAATCGCCCTTGACTTTTCAATCCTTGTAATCACTGATGAGTCACCCATGTCAATATCTCCTTATGCTTAACCCCCGATCGTCTGCCGTGAGAGAAGTCTACGCGGTGGGGTTCTGCGACCTGGCGTGTTACGTCACCATGCCAGGTCACCCAGCGCGATTTTGGGTCAAACCCACGAGTCGAATATAATAAGCGGGGAATATACGACTCGGACCGAGTGGCGTCGCCAGGAATGCGGGGATTTCCGATTTTTGACGATTCCGCTTCCAGAAACAAGTATTCACTTCAAATACATGGGTGACAAATAGGTGTAATTACCAGGTTACGACCACAGCGTATACTGGGTGCAAATCAGGTCATTACAGTGTGGGTGAAAAAGACGAATGGACCAATTCATATTGAGATATAATACCAGAGGTTCATGGTGCAACTATTCGCGTATCAACGCTATAATGCATTATCACCCAGGGCTGTAATGACTCGAGACGTTTTTAGACTCGACTTGAGTGTATGTGTGTTGACTCGACTTGTACTCGAGTCATTGCGGACGACTCGGACCAATTCATATGACTCGAGACTCGGACAGCCAAGACCGACGCTTCATTGTAATTTCAAGGAATAGTAAAGTAACCACACTATTGTAATTTTGTGTATTAGTACTGGTACTTGAAAATGCGGCCAGAAACTGTTAAAAGTGAGGAAAGTTAATATATTATGAATGCGAAGCATTCGATATCACCAAGCTGTAAGAGAGTTGTAAAAGTGGATTAGGATTTTAACTCGTGACTGAAAAGTCGACACAATGACTTGGACTCCGACTCGAGTCTTAACACTCGGACTCGATTCGGTGGTGAATTGAAAATGACTGGAGTCAAAACTATAAAAGTAAGATTGACTTGTGACTCGGAACCTCGTGACTTGGTCACAACCCTGCTACAACAGTAGGATGTATCGCTATAAGGGTCGGTGTGTTTGGCTCCTTTTCTTTCAATGGCTTTGCAAGCAAAATATCGTACTAGAAAATCCAATTTCCCTGATTTGCTTCCTACACTGTTATGGAAATACACCTATTTTCGTTGCTGTTATGCCACTACCAAACGAGTTTCGTTCTGACCGCCATTTTGATGTCCACGGCATATTTCAAAACTCGAGATCGCCAGCTATCAATAAGTTTTAGTTCTAGATCTAGATGTTGACTTGCACTCGTCAGGTATTGACAAACCTCTCCCGGTTGTTGAGACAGCTGAGTCCGTTCACACCTCGAAGGTAGAATCGTGCACGCAAATACGTTAATGAAGGCATATTCGAGTGGTAAACTTATCTTTCTCTTTGCTAATGGCTGAAGACTGTAGCCGCAGTTAGAAGTAGCATGATGTTTATCACGTAGTGCTGACTAAATAACGTCATCTCATAGCGTCTGCGTCAGCTGACAGTCCACCGGCAGTCATACTGGGACAACTTGAAAATTATTGTTTTATATTCAGGATAATTAGAGCGAAATGCTGGCAATCTAATTCTAATCTAACTTGTGAAAATGTGTATTGTGCGAAACGAGCCAAGTTCCGTGTACTGACATTTGCCTTTCTCGTGCTTATGAGAAAGACCCTGATTTGACATGAACTGAACTGGATTTTTTTTACATTTCTTTCCAATTCGAAATTGAAGTCAAGTGTATGCGAAGTCGGTAATTCTAATTCTAATATAATTTGGAAAACTGAAAATTTCCTGGTTGTCCAATTAGAGAGATTACGACGAAATGCAAGCAATCTAATTCTGAACAAATTTGTGAAATGTTTCTATGCTCCCATTTTCATTCTAATCTAATGTCAGGTTTTTCTGAAAATACCACAGGAGAACTGTACAGTGCGAAACGAACCAATGTCGGCGTGCAGGTATTTGGTATTCTCGTGTTTATGAGAAGGAACTATTATTTGATATGAACTGAACTTGATGTATGATGTATTGAATTGAATTCAATTTCCAAGCTTTTGCATATTCACTAATTCTAATTCTAATTTGGAAAAACTGTGTAGCTATAATTCTAATACTAATATAATTTGAAAAGGTAAAACATCTTCTAGTTGACCACTTTTCCCAGCAGTGTCTCTATAACGATGTTTGCCGAAGATTTTTCTCAATTCGATGTTTGCCGTGGACGCATCTGCCGCGGAGACGTCGCTAATTCCGAAATGTCGCCGTCTCTGCATTATTCGATCGTTTGCCCACCATGGAAACTGGCCGATAAGATAAAGCGACGGCATAACGAGACATTAGTCGCACGGGAGCGTGTTTAATTGCTTGTGTTTTGCAAAAAGTAATCTCGTTTTACATTTTGCTAACTCGCGCGCGATATGACACCTGTTGTATGGCAGGGAGAGTTGTACGTCAACGTTAGTCATCGTGTTATCGCGCTTTTGCATTAACTGTGATTATGACTCTGATCCACCGGACACTCACATTATATTGTTTGCAATCCTCCATATATGGCCATGG
>ATSW01014674.1:0-12854 GCA_000444245.1 Botryllus schlosseri | reverse complement strand
TTACAACCCTGATCTCATTTTAAATTCATGTATCAGAAAATTAACAAACTAAATCTTTGAGCAAGCCCAAGCTGGTGCTTTCACGTATAGCATGGAGAAGTTGCGCAACTTATGCGTCACATGTATTCACCTTCAGGTTTTGTCGGGGATTGTGCAACATTACTGGAGTTACATTATCCATATTAGTTAAGGATGTTGTTTTATTTTAGTTTCTCAGTTTATCGAGTTGCTTCTAATCTATACAACACAATATTATTTTGGGTAATGTCGGTACTCGTGACGGATCCACCGACGTACGGGAAAACGACACGTGAAAAATATAGACATAGTGATTAGGTGAAGGCTATTGACAGGATCGCTATGGCATCTTAAGAGCATATAAGACAGCGGCGGTACGTTACAATCGCACATACGTCTCGTGGAACCTACGGAATGTTGATGAAAACGGTGATTGCGTTGGCGCTGCTTGGTTTGGCAGTCGCTAAGGTCGACTACTCCGGGTGAGTCTTAAAGCCTGTATACTGTCCGCCCAACATTATGCAGTTTCACTTGCCAATTCTGCTGATTGAAATGTATTGGCTGATTCAGCAGATATTTCTTGCTGGAATTTCTTGCTTTTTAATGCGTTTCTTTTTTTCATAGCAGAAAATCAGTTTCTGAATAAATGGTTATGTGATAAAAATAAAGCACATTCGATATCATAGTATCGTGATTGTTTGTTTGTTTTATTCACACAACATTGGCGCTTATCGCCTATAAGATCATTTGTGCCCAGTACATGAATTTCAGTAATGTCAGATGTCTTTTGCTTTTTCAACGTGATATTTAGCTGCCATCTTTCTAGAGTTCGGCTCTCTCTTATTCCGGGCTTTTCACGGCGCTGTATTTACAGCGGGGTCGGCGATGAGAAGCCCAGATAAACCTCTGACACATAGAATCACGGCAGAGCCGGGACTAGAACCAGCAACCATTGGCCTCGTGACAGCAGTGTTTAAACAACTGCGCCACTTGCTTCCCCTTGGCATCGTGATGATCAACCGCAAAATCGAATATGCGATATTTTTATCGATAAATATATGACAGCGCTAATATATCTTACATAGCCTATACCACTGTGATATTGTATTACTTTATGAAATCAGAAGTTGAATTTGAAAAGTCCAACCGTAAAATCAATATTACTTATTTTAAATTAGTAAAGCCAGATTAATTATAAAAAAGGCTTACTTCCGATTTCAGGTACCGCGTCTTTCGCGCTTACCCAACCCTGAAGCAGTTCGAAACGATAAAGACTATGAAAGAGAAATACGACGTGAGCAATCCTTGCAAGTATCAAACCGCTCTTCATAGTCACTTTTAAAACAATTTTGCAGCTTGATTTCTGGTCCGACCTTCGCTACGAGGGTGACTTCGTTGATTTCATGGTCAGACCGACATTCCGATCCTTGGTTGAGGAGACTCTGAATTTCTTCAAGTGGGTACTTGATTTTTCGAAATGCAGCCTCCGTAGTGTTCACGATTGCGATGATAACATGGCGTTTTACAGCATTCTTCCGGAATTAATTACGGAAACTTGTTCAGGGGTGGTGTTCACGTTCTTTGGGACTCCAACCATACCAGCTGATAGTTCGAGATAGCAATAAAACACATCCTACAGTAGATCAGATATTTGCGATATAATGTTAAAAATAATGATAAGCCTCGCGCTTTATCAATCAACCTCGAACGTAGTGGCAACGTAATCCCATTTATTGAATCTTCTGTATGAACATTCCGCTTATGTACGGGATGGGCGTAACTTAAAATAATCTCACCGTGACACTTCTTTACGACAAAGTTTAAAGACGGACACTTTATCTGCAACAGGCTGTGAGTGTAAAATTGTTTTGAGGCACTGCTACAGATTTGCGATATGAACTTAATCAACAGATATGATTTGCATCCCCCCTGACCAGAGGTGGTTATTGGCCAGTTAAGAAGTATTGGCCTACCTATATATTTTTTGGTTTTGCCGGTACTTTCTCGAATTACACAGGCGGTTAGTGTTTACGACTACGTATGCTTGCGTATGCTTCAAAGCTGTTCGTATTAAAAAAGAAAGTCTAGAATACGCATAACTCTGGCACTAGGAAATTGCTGTTTTCACTTGAAATTGAACGCCACTGCTACTTCGGTGATGTAGATAAATATGATGACCATATGCTCAAGACACTGCATGTTTGTACAATGATTGACACAAGACATAATGCGACTTCATGAACATATTAGAGGACGACAGACTGATCAAGTACGGAATAGTAATCGAGGAATTTCCATTTGGTGCCCTACCTGATAGCGTCTGATCTTGATCCGCCCGAATGTAATTTTAATTTCGACAAGTAACTTGCTCTTTTTCTTCCAGATCTTTGTGTTCTTTCAAGTATTTTTATGAAATTACTTTATCATTACGCCGTTAGCTGCATCAGCGAGAAGCAGCGCAAGCGCAGATACATTTCCATTACTATGCAGAATGTTACTGTTAAAATTCGAATCGCAGTCACTCATGCCCACAACTCTACGCAAACACATCTGTAATACGACATCAGTTACTGTTAGTTATCCATTGGATTTCCAATCAATTCCATTGATTCGTATTTCAAGACATTTCCAATTAATCATACTAGCGATATGAATATTGAGGACAGCAAGGTAATCACACCACTCAATGTGCGTGAGTGACATTGACAATACGGCCACTGACGTAGACAATACCTAATGAGTGTCGATTGATCTAGCGATATGGCTATAATTTCCACGCGTCATGTTGATCAACCGACACTGATATATATATTTCAGGATCACATACGAAACATTCATCGAAGACGTGGAAATTGCCGCGCGGGCGCAATTCACGCCCGGTCAAGAGTGGAACATAGCAACCGACGAGGCTTTCTACGATCAATATCACACCCTTGATGAAGTTGGTATTACGCAAATATTCCAGTGGCCGTGATTATAGCATAGATGCGTTATTGACGCCACTATAATGTTTAATTGTAATTTTCTTAGGCATTTGACGTCCAAGCTTTGGATTCAAATGCATTCCGACACTTTTTTACTCGCTGCCATTCGTCCTAGTCTTGTTCGCACAGATTCACACGTACAATCTTGTGATCGTAATTATTATCATGCAAAATCGAATACCTGAGTGCGCCCCTCATGGTGACACCATAGATGCACGAATGATCCACAAATTTCACAGTGCCCGACATGGTCAAGATCTGAGAATTTTTACGCCTTTTTTCAGCTCTCCAGATACAGTTAGTCTTTAGTTCTATTTCATACTCAAGAGGTTTGGCTTTCATACTGTTTTACCTTCTTCTTAAATAGTTTATTAGTCAAATCCAAATACTTTTTGAACTTGCACTTCAAAAAGCAAAAAGGTGTTTTAGGATGAGTGCAATTCACTAATCTCTGAAAAATCGTCATAAGATCAACGTGAAATATTGCCGAAAACATCATCGAAGTTTTTACCTTGAAGCTTCATTATTAATTTTGCATTAGCCGCAAAGATGCATATTGCGATTTCCAACAGCCAATGATTCACTGTCACAAATAGGCTAAGCCAGCCGTCTATCAAATTTACCTTGTGAAACAACTCACTTGACTGTTTCTCATACCTTTCGTTTCCTACTTCCATTTCAAGTAGTTTCGGCACGTCTTAGGAATAGCAGTATCCACTTGAAATTGAGTGGCTAAGCACAGCACTAAATACTCTTACTTCAAATGCATTACCAAAGCTAACTACTTTTAACACCTCCACACGATGCTCCATGTACGTAATCAATGAAGTTCCGCACTACCTGGCTATGATTATTCCATTGCAATTAGTTTCAATGCGCCGAAGAGATCACTCTTTCGCAAGTAATGAAATTCTTGACCACTTGTTTTGAAAGCTATAGGTTACTGTAAGTGTAAAGTGAGGTTTAAGCGATGGGAGATTCGATCAAAACGATATAGGGGAGATGTGGTACCGATGGATCACTGGGACCGAAAATACTTTGAAAATTCTCTATGATCATTCCATGATTACACTCCGTGAACTACAATTCCTTGCTGGCAAAATCTTTCCTCACATACAAAAAAATTCGACGTGCGCGAGCTATGGGGTCTCTCACAGATGTTTTTTGTTTTGGGGGGTGTAAAGTAAATCTATATCGACATATACATTTTTCTTTGTAACCTTCAACAGGAACAAACCATCAATCATTTTTATTGTGAAGTGTAGGGCTTGTATCAGGCTATATAATGGCACCTATTATTTTTACAGTACTTTCCTTGAGTGGAATTTTTTTCGATTCACGTATAAAATTCGTAGGGTGGGGACCGATGATACAATAGCCAAATCAAGCAAAATAATCAAGCATACTAATCATAAAACATATGAAACATGCCTACGTACTGAAAATCTTTATGTAATAATTGTATATGATGTTTTATCGCTATAACGAGGTATTTGGAAGTCACACTGTCGATTTTCGGGCAATATGTATGTACCCTCAAATTTATAAGTCCGAGCCTAAATCGAAATGTGATTTTATGACAACATTTGAGTTAATATTTATTATATTTTTTGACAGTTGCGATCAAACATTCTTCTTTGGCTTACTGTAGCTTAGATCATAATACTGAGCAAGAAAAGTTGTCACATCTGAGGTATTTAAGGTATATGTGTCATAGGTCCCCGGGTCGTGTGCCATTGGACCCACCGGGTGGGGACCGATGACACGTTCGAGCAACAAATTTTGAACGTCCATAAATATTTTTTGAAAAGACGGATATTCATGTATATGTGCGCGATAGGTGGAGCTTGTATCAAAGTGCTGAGCCAGCAATAGACCTGCTGTTTTCGGCTGAACATTTTGGGGCCAGCGATCATTTTCCAATTTTTGATCCATCGGTACCACATCTCCCCTATCTCGATTATAAAAGAACATTTATTGCCAATACCATATAGATACGTTACTCCGAAAAAAGTTGACACCAATACTCACTTTGACACATCTTACTTTGTATCCCAGTAGAATTGAAGTATACCCGATTAAAAAATAAGAGCAGTTGCACCATGTACGAATATTGCACATAATTTATTCCTTTTGATTAACGAGATGCATACGCTCTGTGGTGGTATTAACACGTTATGTTTTATTTATATTAGATCAACCAGTGGATTGACGTTTTTGCGGCTACCAATTCCGCTGTTGCCTCACAACTGGTGATTGGAACCTCGTACGAAGGACGTTCCATAGGGGCTATTAAGGTGAGAAGCTGCACCCATACACCGTATTAGGAATCATTATAATCGATACGTATTTTATGAGAATAATAGACGGGATTATTTTATAAGACTATAGGTTTCGTGATTCCGTGACAATTTTCTGCACAATACGTTCGTTGTAGAAATATTTCTGATCGTATTGTTATAATTTTATACGTGCCGCGAGCATGAAGCAGGGTATACGGCATTTAGTCTTGCACCGACATTTGAAATTAGTCACCTCAAGTTCGCATTGATATTTATATGTCAGCAATTCTGTCGATATAAACCTCTGGAATGCACTTACGATAAGAAAGCAACGTTATGGCGTTAACTATAAACAAGATTTTCTAGCTACATTCCGTGCTATTATGCTGTTATACCTAACAAAGTCGCAATACGCAAACGACCAATAAATCATAGCAAAACCCCCTTGACTGATTGTACTTATCTGCACAACTAAACTAACGAGATACTAAAGGTAAAATATTCGTTTATTCCAGATAGGTACCGGTGATCAATCATTCGTCATCAACTGCGGCATTCACTCGCGAGAATGGGTCAGCCCAGCAACATGCATGCTCACTGCGAAATGGGTACGAATATCCATCGAAATACAATATTGAATGCTCATGGTGAATCTTTGACATTCCTTGCGCCTTCAGCTTGCCGAGTCAACGGATTCAACGATTGTAAATCTCCGCAACCAATTGACGTTTTACATCATTCCATCTGCGAATCCTGATGGATACGTATACACGTGGACAACTGTGAGTTTGATACCACACTCTAATCAAATAAGAGTGTGTATATCCACCAGTGTACCACCCCTGATATACGGCTATGAATTTATACCCATGGCTCAAAAAGCCAGAACCTACCTTGGATTGACTTATAACCCGATATAAATAGAGTACAACATTGTAATCCAAACTATGCATACACATAAGAACGTATAAAGGTATGCCCATAGGCACGTGGCATTTATTACTGCGACATCATTCTGATTTGGGTTCTGTTTCGTGTACCATCGTATACCACCCTTCGGGTGTGAATAGACAGTTACAAACTCTTTTCGCTAATAGCGTAGAATACAATTGAAAAGCAAATGAAAACAATTTGCTCATCGTTTTGTACAGGATAGAATGTGGAGAAAAACAAGGAAACCAATCACAAAAGTTTGCACGGGGGTAGATCCTAACCGCAATTTCGACGCAAATTGGAGTGGTAAGACTGTGCATATCACATTAGTGAGAATATATAATTAAACTTTCATGTAGAAACACAAAGGTTTCTTACACAGCGTAACTTGCCTTACGTCGGATACGACAATGAGCTACCAACGGCTTCAACTAGAATTTTAATTAGTCGGGCGCTATCATTAGCTTATTTCTGAATAATTTCGCCTCATTTCTCAAGATAAAAGATACGTCATTACTCATTCGAGTAATGCGATCTCGGAAAATATGGAATCAGTCAAAGCATGATTTTAAAGCCCTCCTACAATAATGCAGGGACGGTGTCTATCCACTCAAGCGCGGATATTCGTTGCATTCTTTATTTTTTGGTCGGATCCGGATTCATACTTTTCTTTTATACGGCCACAGTAGAGAAGAAAACCGGATGTTATTTTAAAGAAATAGGATCGGAGTCGGACGAGGAATGTGTCAAATTTTCTCATAACACTAGCCGCTACTATCATCATTAACGCGAGAAAACACTGCGGCGATATGAAAAAAAATCATAGTGCTATCTATAAGTCCAAATAGACATATCTGGTTACAATTTCATTATAGCAATCAATATGACGTGGATTTCTCCTCCCAGGAAAACTGTCTTATCGGTAATCATAGTGATTTGACTACTGTGGTCATTTGCAATGTGTATGTATGTGATGTATCAATGATTCCAACTCCGTCGACTTGTAGCACGTCCCACTTCAGTTCCAGGCTTTTCGTAAGACAACACCTACGCGGCTGGCTGTATGAGGCTGGCTTCTCAATATTGCTTGCAATAAGGGTGAGGGCCAGGAATGCCCTATAGAGCCAAATCTAAGATGTCCGTGGCGACAACCGCGCAACGCATGCACATGATGTCGACAAGATGCAGCAACAGCCACAACAGCCAATCACTGATAATGCCTTATGCATAAATTAAATAAATGACTGTGTCTCAACAGATTAGTGGTGGCGAGATAGCGCAGTGTTATATTCCGCGACTGCAACACCAATTGGTTGCAGGTTCGAGTCCGACCGAGGTCGACTTCTGAATTCCTATACCTAAGCGTAAGCGGTTTCTTACAAAAAGCCTAGAATTGGGCCGTGCTATAAGTCGGCAGTTACGAAATAAAAATGAAGAATATCGGCTGGCGTAAATGACCATCGTAGTCGACAGACACCATGAATACCACAAAACAAACAAACAAGCAGACTAGTGGCATCACTGCTATTGCTCCCAAAATCAATATTATTAAAATCTTTATTCACAGTAAACTGGTAAATACACTCACATTCAGGAACTAACCTGCCATTCTCAAGAAAACTGCCATTCAAGTAAACTTTAAAAAATTAACCAATGAAGTTTAGTTGTTATTCCAATGCAATGCATCACGCAGGCATGCAATATTTTACCTCGCACCTTTACCGGTGGACATCAAAGAATACTGCTGACGTAAATACAACAAGGATTAGATTCGATTGAAAAGTCTACAGCCCACCTTCTGGTGGTCTACATTACTTACCTTACTATTAAGTACCTATTTGCCTATTGATGTAATATTTTCCCAGTCACTAAATCGATTATAAATGTGACGTAGGTGACAATATTACGCATCAGGTTTCTAACAACTCTTACTTACAGGCGAGGGAGCTAGCGGCAATGCATGCACCGATACGTATTACGGACCAAGTGTATTTTCCGAGGTAACTTGAAATGTGTTAACATTGCTCTTGTATGTAGTTATGTGTAAAAGGAATATATTATGCGCTTTGGTGCCTACTGCGCTATACCTTTGGATTTGAGACCTGAAGTGATACTTGTTTATTGTCAGGTTGAGACTCAGGCACAGAGGGACTTTGTCGCCAGTCTTGGCAACGTGAAGGCGTACATTGATATACACGCCTACAGTCAAATGTGGATGTACCCGTATGGCTACACATATGACTCCTGTGCGGACGCTGCCTCATTGGTAAATCACTATCAAATATTCCCATGTCAATTTTAACTTAATGGCTATTTATGTCACAGGACAAAATTGCTACCGACAGCGTTGCCGCCATTGGCGCAGTACACGGGAAATCGTACGAAGCTGGCTCTATTTCCGGTGTTATATGTAAGTTATATAGTTCTTTCCTCAACCTACTAATCCTTCATCCCAATCGATCCTTATCTTGCGGATTCGATATTTTATTCGTGCACGTGATTTAGTTGGGACATGACTGTGCTCATTTACTGTGTATTCTCATCAGCAGCAACGACTCGCCTGCTGTAAACAATCATCGCGCACCCCGCGGGTTGCCTCTGTATGTAGGAGAAAACAGGTAGACGCGGCTCTTTCATGGATAATCATCTACTTTCCTGCCCATTCCGATGGGTTGCTGTTTGTTACAAACACACTATTTGGCTCTTAACGCATATTCAAGTCATTTTTGTCACTTGTTTAAATATTGTAATACTCATAGACTTTTGCTCACAATTTGCTCACTTTTCTCGTCATCGCGCTCTCTATGCGCCTTTGTCTGTTCCTTTTTGCGGCCGATCTCGTTGCGCAGCTCGCTCTAACCGTATGGCCTCTAACTGCACTGATTAAGCACCGGGGTCAGTGAGGATGAGACCACGAAAACTTCCGAAACATGAATGCCTGCCCAAGCCGTGGTTTGAACTCGCCTTCAATAATGTCGTTGCCCTTATCACAAAACGTTTTCATTGAACTGTTCCTATTGCTACTTCATCAATTGAATGTAGCTTTAGTGAAATTACGCTCAGGCCACTCGACGGCGTCGCCGTGGGATCTCCCCTCGGAAGTAATTTACCAAACGTATTTGTAGTATTACATGAGAGCAAACTTTACACTGTAGATAAAATCAAAACATTATTTATGTACCGTGGATTTGTGTGATGACTCGTTTGTCATCTCCCAGAACCAGTCAGAGGCTGATGTAGCTTTCATAAAAAAGCTAACTTTTCTTCACTCGTCTTCACAAGATTCCCGTTGGACAAATAGCAAAATAAATCGTCACTCTTCTTGAACGTCGTTCTTAAAAAAACGAGGTTGCAATTTTGTTAACTCGGTGTATCGGAAACCCACATCTTCCGGAGAGTATTTACGTGGGAAAACGTTCATCCCGAAACGCAAAACCGTTAATCTGATTTGCATTGCGTCCCACATATCACTGATGATATTTTCAGACGCAAAATTAAATCAGTAACATAAATTCATTCAGGAAATTTTCATTGTTGGCGGATACACCTAACTAAATCGTCAAGAGTTCCATGGTGGAACAAATGAGAAGTTTACGTTTTACAAAATGAAAAGAAACTAACGCAACTATACCTAATCAATCTTGGCCTGGTTTTGTTGCTTCATTAAGTAATTGTTTCTGGCGATAAATCGACGTTCACCACTATCAATGTTGCGCTCACCACCAAGCAACTATTATTACTGTAATGCGCAACGTCGTTCCTGCTTCGCAACAAAGCAACAAAGTTTATCAATTCAAGTATCATGTGATTATAGGCACGGGAGAAGAACACCCTACCATCTAGACCAGTGGTTCTCAACCTTTTTTTAGACACGCCAGCCTTTTTGATGGTAAAAAATTTCGCGCCCCCCTTATCGTCATATCACAAAATCCCACTGGGATGCTAGCAACCTCAATAGATTGTTTGGTGGTATGAAGGGTTATGAATGTTCATGAGAGAATACAAAATATGAAATTGGGTCTATATAGAGAGAAACATGCGTGCATTGGAGGTAAATCGCGAGAAGCGCGAAATATCTTTTCAGGTGACCGCTTTTTCGCGCCACCTTCAGATGTTTCACGCCCCCCTTTAGGGGGCGCGCCCCCCATGCCGAGAACCTCTGATCTAGACAATAATTCTACTTGTTCGGGGCTGTAGTCACGTTAGGTTGGCGATGGGAGAAACCACACACATTTCCCTTTGTGCGCGCTCGAATCGAAATTTGTTCAAACCTACCAAGGAATCATATGTGAACGGATACATTTTTTGGATCGAGCTGAATATTTGCCACCAAGGGTGCTCATGGATTCCCTAGCTTTATATTGTATGTTGGATTACGCCATATTCAGATCCACGTAATGTTTTTTGATACAAGGTCTTTCAAAGTCCTCTTCTGCCGACGATTTCCCCCGAACACGGACAGCTAGATAAGCTTCGAATTTGAATTTTGAATATCAATATTGAAATATCAACTTTGACAGACGTTGCCAGCGGAAGTACAGCTGATTACTTTTACGACAAACAAAATGTGAAATGCTCCTTCGCTGCTGAGCTGAGAGACAAAGGCCTGTATGGATTCACACTCCCTGACCGGTAAGGAATAATGCGTTCGAGGTCGCTATAAAACAGATGTAGTTAAAGCAGTCAGCGTTGGTAGTTAAGTACAGAAGTAGTAACCCTGAGTTTTTTTATTCCATTACAATTAGAAGTAGTGAATTTTGGAAACCACTTTTAGTGGAAGTATAAAAAATAAGGACTGAAAATTTCTCATGTAAGTAGTCTCAAAAGCAGCTTCATAGGGTTCCAAGGGTTCCATACTGTCGCCAGTAAATTGGCAGTGTCTAATTCCTAAATTGCAAGCTTCGTCCATGCAACTTCTGCAAAGGGACTGCTAACACTGAAAAAGGAGGGCATATAGCATTAATATTTATTCAGTTACGTGAATAGATGGGATATTTCGCACAACATTTACGATGTTTTCACTCATTGCAGTGATTAAAATTACTTCCTGATTTACGAAACTCAAAGTAGACAAAAATAATGTTTTCTCCTGAAACTGTTAAGTAGCAAGCGAAGTATTATGAAAACATATCCATTACAGTAGGTAGAACAAGTTATAGGAAAAGCTATATAGAAGTGTATCGTTAGCCTTATCTGCTAAGAAGTAGCCAGGACTGACTTAACGTGTATGTATATTGTATTCCAGTCAAATCCGGCCTACTGCGGAAGAAACAGTCGAGGGCCTCAAAGTCATTGCTAACGCAATCGTTGCCGGACAATGCGGTTAAAATGCACCTCGTTGAACCAATATTCACTAGAAGGCCGGGATTGCAGTTTTAATAAATCGCATTCCTTGAAAATATTGTGCGTGTGTCTTGAGCCCAGTTGCGAGTGTTCGTATCCAGGGGCGCAGATTTTATTCGTGTCTCACTACATTTCAATATAAGTTTACGCGTGCAGGCCAGCAATGACGAAAAGAAGTCAAGTGCTGATATAATTTCAACGACAACAAGGGTTTTGAACCCATCGCAGGTCATCAAAGCTTCATGATGAGAGAGTTTCGAAGAAATATTAGTAACTAAAATAATTTCATTCTTCCGTAAAATTCAGAATCTTCAGAGAGTACAAGATGTATTCACTTTAAAGATATGAGTTAGCCATCACTAGGTACTTGGATGTCGCAATTTTTCATAAGATCGTGGCAATTTATTCTTATTCACAGTCGAGTCCACTTAATTCAGACACTTCGGTTGGACTGAGTTTTGGTCGAATTAAGCGCAGAAACGGCACGGTTGCGGTAAACTGAGTAAATGGCACTGATCGCACACAAGAGTTATATATTTTGGTTATTTGAATTGTACAGTAGTTCGATACCATTCGCTGGTACGAATTCTGTATACCGAGGATATCAAACTCAACCTGCGCTGCGGGTCAGATTCAAGTCCTCAAGTCCCTCACGGATCTTGACAGTCGAATGATTGGAAAGAGTTACCTCGAAATCTATGGCCTTGTTTTTTACGTAAAGACTTTATCATCAACAAATATATTTAATAATACGTATCATTGGGGTTCTACTTTAGCAACGTCCTTATTCGCTAACAACGGATTTGTAAAAATTGGAACATTGGCTGGTTGAATACAGTTATAAACCGCTAACGCAGTGGCTCCAACGGCGATATAAGATGACATACTCTCAGGTTCACTTATTCGTATTGTGTCATGAGCCTTGCGTTGCGTTGCGCGAAATGCAATAGATATTGACCGTAAACGCGGAAATTTAAATTTTGTTTATCATCATGGAATCGCAATTTAGATTTCTCTTTCCGAATTGATACAGTTGTGCGATCCAGATTCATTTTGATTATATTGTTTTGCAAATTGGAATGAAATAATATGGTATTAAGGCACGCAGCAAGGGCTGCGGCAGCCCACGCCAGAAATATACGAATTGAAGTAAGAAAGGATTTACTTGGCTATAAAATCATGGAGAAGCTAACAACTATAACTGAAGGCTAAATCCTCAAACACAATGCTTTGGTGGCCTCGTACGTTTGTACCATGAACAATAACGCTGGCGCGGCCTTGCATATAATAATTC
>ATSW01014673.1:0-24265 GCA_000444245.1 Botryllus schlosseri | reverse complement strand
TTTCTAATTTTTCTGCCAACCCCATGAAATTGTTGAGCTGTCTTCAAAGACGATGCAAAACAAATTTGACTCAATTTCGACCAGTAGAAGTGAAATTACGTGAGTTTTTCGATTATCCTTGATCAGTGGATAATCCAAGAATTATCAACGAAAAACTCACATAACTCCTCTTTTACTGGTCGGAATTCAGTCAAATTTGTTTTCTATCGTCTTTGAAGACAGCGCAACAATTTTATAGGGCTAGCAAAAAAATTGAAATTTTATTTTTAATTCTCCCTAATAAATTAAAATTTTTAATTGGATCTGCGGATGCTTATACTTGTTAGAATTGTACCGAATTTGGTGTGCAGCGTTTTTTAGGGTAACCTGACAATTTAATCAGTGAATGGCTGTAATCCGAAAAAAATAATTTTTGAACAGCCCTATTGTCCATCCAACAAGTCGCTGCTGAAGAGATTCGGTGTCCTAAACATAGAAGATATACGGAAAATACAAATCGAAAGTTTATGTATCAGTTCCACTGCGGTCGTTGCCCCGAATATTTCAATGACTTTTTTACCTCGGAATCAAAAGCGCACAAGTAGGCCTACAACACACGCGCGTCCATGTCGTCCAAATATCATATGATCGACCGAAAAGATCATCGCTCCATCAAATATGCCGGACCTGATGTGTGGAACAGTATCCCGCCGGCTATCCGACAGTCGACGAGCATGTCCACATTCAAGTCGAAATACCAGCAATTACTACTAAATGAATACTAGTTCATCCTCAAGAATACCTGACCACGACTGACCTATCGATCTTGCCTTCCATGGCATGCCACCCCATTTTTGTAGCTTCTTTACTTTTCACTCAATGTGCATGCCTTCTCTTTACATCGCCTAGGCCAAGGTGGGTGTCTGATTCCATAGACTACTCCAAGTCGCTTCGACACCTTCCTATTTTTTCATTGTATCGCATTTTTGTGGTGTATTGAACTGATCAAATTGCTAATCAACCAATGATGATGATGATGATGATGATGATGATGTTTGAGGAGTATATAAACTATATAGGTATTCAATTTCAATAAAACAAGAGGTTAAGGTAAGAAATGAATATTTTGCTATTAAATTACTTTACTATTAGTTTACGACAACGTAAGCTGTGAGCTTCGATCACTGCGTTTGGCGTCAATTTATTAGTGAGAAGTCAATGGAGGCTCGGTAAAACACACGATCATTGAAGGATTGGTCACTCTCACGGGTTACAACAGAATTTTGCGAGAATCCGAACATATGGAAGATACGGTGATTTTTATCGACACCGATTATACTTGATGACTTGAAATTGACTCGTGAATTTTGCTCTGAGTCACGAGTCAATCCACATTTCTGAAGCGCCGAGTCAAGTCAAGTCAAGTCATTTTAGCAAAGTGACTCGAGTCAAGTCAAGTCATACGAAAAAGGTGAGTCGAGTCTGACTCGAGTCATCCCAACACTGTAGACTAGTGGAGTGGTTGTCAACCTTTTTGACCTCATGGCCCCCTCTCAAATGGGAAACATAGTCGGCAGCACCCTCGCAATTCGAGTATTCTGATTGACGAGATAGCGTAGTGGTACGCTGCAATGCGGTAGTACTAACGGGTTGCGGGTATGAGTCGGACCGAGGTGGACTTCAGAATCCCTTCATAAATGTTTGAGATTTATCTAGATTCCTCCTCGTCATGCGATCTGCGTAAGCGGTGTAATAGTAACAGAAACATCATTTCGAAAATTGCACCTAAATTATGGTGATTATTCTCATTCTGCATTAGTCGCAAATATGAATCTTGCAATTTTGATAATTGTCAAAAGAGACACACTAGCTCAAGTTGAGCCTCATCCTTGATATCCTAAACGACTTCTTCCTTCAGTTAATTCATGATCTTCGGTTGAATAATATATTGATATTGATATAAACAAGAATATTCGGCTGACACTCGTCAGGGGTAATCGTCAGCAACTATAGTGGAGAATTGGAAAGTACTGTGCATATTACCTATCGCATCACCATATGACCGTCCGCCTTCTGTTTCCACGAAGTGTTAACATAGCTTAACAACCTAACCTATATACCTATCTTTCAATATATAACTTCTTTTGATATTTTTTCATATATATGATTTGATATGAACGAGTGCCGAAAATCCATTTCCACAAAGATAGGTGGCGAATGTAGCGTAGCACGCCGACGATACCATTGGGCATGATCGCAACAAATATAGCACCAAAATTAATAAACAGATTTTTAATGAACATATAACGTCCAGCAAGGTCATTTCTCATCTTGAAGTTATTTTGGAATAGTGACTATATGTATATCACACGAGAAAATGGATTTTCGCAAACATTACGAAGCCAGTAAAAGTAATGAAACGAAATTGCCTCGTGATTATCCTAATTTCAATAAATGCAAATTAGGTTATCGACAATTTTTTAAATTTAGAGGTATCGTGGACCACGGTTGAGAACTACTCTTCTAAACGTATAATGAAAACACATATGATATGTGAAATGGAGTGGAATCATTTCAAAATTGTATTTGTAGCAGAACCGACTGAAAAATTTGACTCTTATGGTACCGTCTGATAACGAAATCGAATCTGTATCGAAATCCAAACTGCATCCAGCGGAAACACGTTTTCATTCCGTCTTCATCAGTGAGACATATCCCGACAGGGTAAAGCATCACCTTACCACGTCATTTTCGCCGCATGACATACTGTGCTTATGACAAAAAAAAATTGCCGGAAAAAATTTCATAATGACATATATCCATAGTGCACAACTATGTGGATAAAATATATTGCCAGTTCTGATCATCGCAGGTTCTTGAGATCTTCACTATGACCTAATAGTAAGTAGGAACACGCAATCAGACACATCTGGAGTTGCAAAAAATCAACAATATCAACATACCAGTAACTGCGGTAAGTGTTTAGCAGGGCATCTCTCAATTTGCTCATTGTTAGTAAACAAATCCAAGGATTCAGAAGAGTTGGCAGCGCAAAGTAGATCTGCAAAATGATGCTGAACGTCGGAGAAGATCTAAATTTAAACCGCGGCTTACCAACATTAGCGATTTCATATTCTTTGAAGCTTCCAAATGCCTCATCCGTCATGGTAGTGTACAATATCATGGCGGTCATCGGTAGCCAGAATACGCTCTGGGTGCCGGTCACAAGAAGTGAAAAGCGCGACATCAGGTCTCGATTGAACCCAAATGAACGTACAATAGTGTAGTGTACGGAATGTCTTTTCTTCTCTGTCTCGCCCACAGCTGCAGGACTACTGTCGCGTTGACGAGCAGTATGGTCTAAATTCACGTTACTCACTGATTCCGGCACCATTGGATGGATTTTCGATGACCATTCTTTTGGAGCTAGGAATGTTAGCAATAATATTGTAGTGTCATGAACACTATGAACACTGAACAGCCTAGAAATGGCGAGGTAAGTCTGTAAAATCACGATTATAGACAGACAATCCATCATGAAGTATAGCAGAGCAGAGTCGTTATCGCATTGTACTATAATGGCACCTGAAAACTTTTTGTTATTTATCGCAATAGAGTCTACACACTGCGCAGTGCGCACACTGCACATCATGCATTATAGTATTACGTTGAGAGCAAATTGGAATCGAGAAAAAAGCGGCAAGTGTATGACCCCTGATACTTTATTGATTGCGGGTGCTTCATAGAAGGCTATCACCATGTCATTTACACGTCCCATACTTGTCGATTACATATACTTAAAGCCGTCAGTTCCAATAAAGCAAATCGGAATCATTCGCAAACTATCTATAAATATTGATTTATAGCGTGATAGGTAAGTTTGCATTTAAAACATGGTGTTGAACACTTTGCTTGGAACACATTAAAGAAATTGTTGGAGCCCTCGAAATCGTCTTCGCTTCACCAGTTATAGCACGTATATATTGTTATACAATATATCATCGGTACAGACTGCGGATGATATGATGATGATGACCACTGATAGTAAAATGCTGCCTAGCGATGTAGTCACGGTCAAGGATATTTTATTCCTATGGTGACATACTGCTAAGACTGTTTTCATCCTGATATTCTTTATGGTTTTGGAATGGACTGAATTCGCTGAAGTGAGAGGGAGAATAGAAATTTGGAGCCGTCAGCACTTAATTCAACAATATATTCACGACACAATTTTGCATTAACGTATCTGCTAACTATATATCGTCATAACCCGAAAAGCGCATAGTTTTTATTACAGGTTCGTCCCTGGTCTTTTCTCTGGCTCCTCGATGATTTCTGACAAAAGCTGACCAACATTTTTGGTGAACGTAAATTCAATAATTTACCAATACATATCTAATATTATATACTATATAAACAGATAGGACTAACCGACATGCAAAATATGGTTAATTGGGGAAATGAGGATTAATTACTCACCGGCGTTAGTCTTATCCCGTTTATTCGATGCAATCGCTTCGACCTTCACGAAAACGACCGTTATTGTACTGCTCAGCAACAGTGCGAACCCAATCCAAAGCAATGTAAACATGGATAGTATGTAATGCGAGGATAGAGGGCCGAAGAATTTGCTACACTGCGAACTGTAATTGTATATAATAATCCAACTTTTCCCAAATGTATTAGGTTATATCAGGCAGGGGTGTAAAACATAAGCCCGTGGGCCGCATCCAACCTGAGAAGCAATTATGAGTAGATGCAAAATGCATATATTATCCCGCACATTTCTAACAAAGATATATATTATTATGATGCGAATACGCCAAGCGAAGCCCTTCTATGCAAGTTACAACCCGAATGGTAAATAATATTAATGGACCATATTCCAAGGTCCTCTTTCACAGTTAAATCTATTGTATTCCTCACAACGCCTATACAGGACCAACGCTGCATCAAGGGAGCGTGGAAATATATGCCAACTTATATCGCAATGACTGTCGCTGTTTTAATGGTAACTATGCATTCGATTGGCCTCTCATCGTATTTTGCCAATTCCGCCGATTGCGAAAAAAGATGTTGAGAATAGGGCCCCTGTGACTCAAAATATAACGTATGCTAGCCTTGATAACAAAGCATTCCAGGTAAGAAAAAACAAAGGTATGGATTTGGGGGCTACCATTTTTGAATCATTTACCTGGCCTGGCACGCTAGCGATTAAATGGTTTGAATTCGGCCCGTGACACAAACTGAGTTTGACAGCCATGCTGTAAAGCAGTGGTCCTCAAACCGTTTTTTAGACACGCCCCCCTTTATGAAAGTGAAACATTTCGCGCCCCCTTATCGTCATGTCGCAAAATACAACCAGAATACTCGCAATCCCAACGGATAGTTTGACGGCATGGAAGGTTATCACTGTTGATGAGAGAATTCTCAAATCTGAAATTTGGACTATACACAGAGCAACAACTATGAATCGGAGGTAAATCTCGCGGAACGCGAATAAATTTTTCAGTTGGCCACAGCTTCACGCCTCCCTTCAGATGCTTTCACGCCCCTCCCCTAGTTTGAGAACCACTGCTGTAAAGAATGTAAGGTCCGCGTGGGCAGACCGGTCGAACGACGAACATGTACCAGAATGAAGTAAATAAGGAATGGGGAATGAATTCCATTTTGTGCGGGCATACTATTTATAACAGGAAAGTCCTCAACGAAAATAAATTACAGCCCTTCACACGACCAGCATGTGTTATATAGCGGAAAGCCTACGCTAATCAATCATAATGTTGAAAAAGCATAATATTTTCAGACCTTGCGCATACCGGACTCTCTGCTCGATCTGGTCTGCGCAGCGTAACCGTGGAGCATGATCCGAGACACTCGTGAATTTCTTCGGTACATCTAGTATACAAAGACATGACGGCGCAGACCAGTCCAATTGTCCACACACTGCCTATGAGCACTCGCGCCGACCGGGGATTTCTGACAAAAATGTTCGTTTTGAGCGTTTTCTGTGGACGTATACATTAGCATACAAACGGCTGGTCAGTGATAGATTTGAAATGGAATGTGGTAGCGCAGTGCGCAATACCCCAAGTGCAATGCTCCATACCATCCGTCGAAACGGTAAACTGAAAGTTCTAAAGCAGTGATTTGCAATTTGCAGCCTTTTTTAGCTTACGAACCGGTCAAATCTTAAAAGATATATGGCGGACCGGAGGATCCTTAAACACTAAAATCAACAAAAAATGTAATTACGACAAAGTATACAGAGGTGGTCAAAGTAGTCAAGAAAGCTACTCAAGTATGCGATACTGGTGATACTCAAGGTGCGATACTGCCTAAAGATGCCAAAAGACACTCCAAAGGCATTCTTCCACGCTACCCAAGCAGAGGGCGGGCTCGTGATTGTTTCCCTGAGTCAGCGGGTGCCAGTATTGAAAACTCGCCGATTTGCGAAGCTTGAGCAATCAGAAGATCCTGCTATTCAAGCAGTATTTGTACAGAGCAGCTCATGGCCGCTCAATGAAGCCGACAGACGAAACAACGAGAACACTGCACGAGAAAAACTTCTCTCAATTGTGGATGGTCGCGGATTAACAAATGCCGACAACGTTAGGGTTACCATACGTCCTCCTTTAGTAGGATTTGTCCTCCTTTTTCAGGTTTTTTAAAATGTCCTCCGAAGACGCCCGAATGTCCTCCTGTTTGAGATTTTGTCCTCGTTTTTGAGAATTTTGGTCAAATTGGAGTGAGATACCGTAAACCAGTACCGAAGTACAGCTCCGGCGGGTATTTCGGAAGCTGAGCCGGAAAGATGACCTTTTTTTTGGCCGCTGAGCGAGATAGTTGACCTTTTTTTTCTAGTCAACCGACCACGAAGTGAGAAAAATTTACCATTCTCGCAAGATTTTTCTCCGGAATTCTGGGTTTGAAAATTTCGAAAAAGTGTACTCCTTTCCCGATTCCAAAATATGGTAACCCTAGACAACGTCGGAACAGCATCGGAATGGATTGGTAAGACCTCTATCCTGGATGGCCGAAACTATATCGGCGCAATTAAAATCAGAGGTAATCTGATGCCTCCCCATCACGAAAATCAAGGGGGAGGCCGAACAGGAACCCCAGGTGCGAATGCTGAGGGAAAATAGCTTCTTTGGGGCATATTTTACAAGTATGTTCGCGGACCTATGGCACTCGCATTAAAAGGCACAATCGGGTTGTCAGTTATGTGAAAAGCACAGCCGAACGCAAAGGCCGCGAGGTCTGGGTTGAGTCCATCATCAATATATCATAGGCGTGGAGGAGATCTGATCTTATAGTTATCGACGGAATGCGGAAGTGGCAACGATAATGGATGTGACCATTGTGTCTGACAACGCCGACTTAGATAAAGAGCGGAAATGCAAAGTGGAGAAATACCAGACTCCACATATCGTGCAGTGGGTAAAATCAAGAACAAATGTGGAGGAGATACTCGTCGCCGGTATAGTGCTGGACTGGAAAGGATCCTGGGACGTAAGAAGCGCGGAAGAACTGATCAAGTCTGTGGGCATGACAGTCGCGGACCTCCGGAAAATCGCAGCTATCGTATGCGAGGGAGGTTTCAACGAATGGATCATGTGGAGCAAGTCGACTTACCGCATTGCTCGAAGGCCACGATATAGACAATGAATTGCCCGAAAGGGTGACGAAGCCCCGAAGGCTCCGACGCGAATTATGGGTCAAACTTTTTCCATGCTCTTGCAGAACGAAATCGAATAAGGTATGCTTAGGACTATAGCATGTGCATGGTGTGTTAGGAGGGCCTGTGACCGAGGTAGCACAGCACTGTATACTGCACTAGACCTTTATAAGCAATAAACCTTCGAATAGAAGTAGCGACGCAAAAAATCTACTCAAATACCAGTAGAGGAGGTACTTTTAAAAGCATCCTAAAACTACTTCAAGTAGAAGTGGAATTGGCTGACTTTAAATCTACTCAAGTAAGTAAGTAGTTGTGAAAACAGTCATAATACTTTCGCATGGACTGTCAAAAGCTGCAAATTGAGCAATTCGGAAGTTGCAGAGAGCTTTATTCATATTAACGCATCCCAAAGTAGCTATATATTATAAACAGCACAAGGATTCGACCGCATCATGGGATGCAAATGATAGTTTTGCTGTGGAAAAGTGATTCTAATCATCTGTTTAGTCGAGAAAATTTAATAGCATTATTATAAGCAGTCTATACGAAGAGCAATACGGAGAAGTTGTATCGGGTACGGCGTTAACATTTTGCGTGATTAGTATACATTAATAAAAGATATGGCAGATCGTAAAACTGCCATATATTACTCTAGGCTTATTTCTGTAAAAAGAGGTAATACTACACTTGGATTTAAACTTCAACATGCATGTTCTCGCAGACATAAGTACTGAAAAAAGTCAAAGTGAAGAATAACGATACTGCGAATGAAAATGAAAATAGAAATACTTTTTATAAAAAGCGAAAAATTCATTTCATGTCTTTTTTTTCAGAAAGCTTCAATATTAGTGGTCAGCTAAAACAGGTCTAACGCCTAGTCAAAGACCTATTTTCCAGATTAGGACACGCCATGTGCTGCTAGATTACGATACGATAGGTAGATGACAGATTGCAAAACGGTAGTTCCAATCGTTTTGATGAGCCAAATTTACTCTGAATAAGCATGTCATATGGGAGACAATGCGCTATGAACGAAACCACGGAACCCGCAACCTAAATTACATTCATCGATACTTACGCGAAAACGCGACGAAAATTCTGGGATTTACTCAACTTTGGTGAAAATAAAAATTTTGTTTGTACTCCGTGAAAACAGCCCCAAAATTCGTTAGTTTCTCTCTCTAATTGGAGGAATATAATACTTCTACTTGACTAACTGAAAATAGCCAAAAGTAAGTAAGTAAATCACAACATTATTGAAGTTCTGTACCTCCAAGAAGCTGTATAAAATACTACGACGTAGAAGTAGCGGGAAATTATATTTACTTGAGTAAGTAGTGGAAGTTGTGGAAAACTACTTGAGTACTTCGAAAAAGTACTTCGTTACTGACCATGCACCTCAGTAAAGTATATGCAAACCTTTTGATATGTATCCTTTTCTAAAATTTAACAACTCATAATTTAAATTTAGGATTTTGCACCTCTCGGAGATGCGAACCTGGATCTCTATGACGCTGCTCTAATCGAATCCGTCTTAATGTCGTGATGGAAACGCCGCCTGGGGTATGTTATCATATGATATGTACAAATATTTTCCTCTCAGAAAATCAAAATCTCCTCTATTTCCTCATGACTGACGTCCCTGATCGCATCAGAGAGCGATTTATCAGTGCATTGACGAGGTTGCCAGGCTCCAAGCAAGCAGTCAACCTTAGTCCTATCTTCTATAGTTTGTTTGATATATAAAAAAACACAGGGGTTGTTGGTCAGGGTATGGTAGACTACTTAGTATAATCATCTAATCGTACCAACAACCCCATATAAATCCTGACACGATATAATAATTTAGCTTTCTCCTGGTAAATCCAGCTGTCTGCAGACACACTGGATCTGTTTAACTGTTTATGCCTTGCGTTCCAGGACCGGCATGACGAATCACTGAAACGTGACGAAGTTGTTTTGTTTTTAATGACTTGCGATAAATTTCTAAGTAGCCATTGGCATCTATGTTTCGCCACAATGCTGCAAATGACGGAACTGGGAAGTTCTCATTCTGTGATGATATTACCTGAAAAATTTCCGAAGTCGTTCGCGCAGGCTCTCCTCGGCATCCGTAAGCTGCTGCTCCAAGAGTGTCGTGGCGAATCGTGAATAAGTGAAGTAAACTGATGCATTGACCAGGCAGACACTGCGTGACATAGAAAAGCGCGATGAATGTGATGCGATTGGTATCGACACTGCCAGGCAGCCGCATATATTTTGTAGCTAGCCTATCTTGAAATACTTGGAAGTTATCACGTTTTCGGTTAAGCTGATCAGATTAATTTATCACCTGGGATGGGATGACTGAACTGGAATTATTTCTTTTGCAAACTTGCCGCTGATAAATTGTTCAATGTGAGACATTTTTACACGAAAACAACTGTATGCATATTCAGACAAACCTGAATGTGGAGACGAGATGTAATGTCACGAAGGCTCCTTTGATCACTGTATTGCCGATTGCGGTAAAGTTGTAATACTTCAATATCTATCAATGATGTAATTACTAATTACATCAAGATGTGCATAATATCGTAAACGGATTTTCTTGTAGTACGGTATAGAAATACGACCGGGATGTATTCATTATTCTATTTATCAATGAGATCGATATGTCGGCATCTACTCACGTGAATGCAAACCGTTAGAGCTGCCACAAGCAGGTCTGCACTTATAAGTGAGGAAACGAAGCGGTAAAGGTTGGAGAGAAACTTCGGCCAGTACATGATAATAGCTATCAAGATTAGTCCGTTCTCGATGATGGCAGCCGTAGAAACGATGATTCCAGCCATACGAATATTGTTGTTTTCCTGATACAAGCAAGAAACATTATCAAGCCCCCGCAAGTGACTTGTAGCAAATGACGAAAGCGTCATCACGACGAAGACTCGCAATGAAATTACGAGATTTGATTTAATCCAGTAGTTCTCAACCGCCGGTCCGTAGCAAGTTTCCCGCCGGTCCGCCAAATATAATAGAGTTATTCTATCTCAATTCTAAAATGCAAGAAGTTGGACGCGTTGAAGTTGGATGTCCAGTAATAAGATAAATGAAACATAAAATTGAAAATTGATTTAGTAGTTTGGAACGTAATTTCTAAATGGTGTCGTAATAGTCAGTTCACGGCATACTTTGAGCGTACTTCTAAAAACGTGATTAAATTCCGACAGTGCGATTAAGCCAGGGGTTCTCAGCCCTTTCTAGGCCGTGGCCCATTTTCCGGTTTAAAAATGTGCTGTGGCCCACCTGATATCTTGGAGTCTTAATCCTGTTTAATTCGTGGTCATGGACAGCACCGATATGCCTTTTTCTCTAAAATATGCGCATTTTCCTCTAACTGATGATATTTAAATCTGGATCTCCCGGAATATGAAATCGCGCGAAGCGCGAAAAAAATTTCGAGTTGAATAAATATCCTTCAACAAACGACCAACGAAATAATCTTGGGCCCCTTCGAGCTCCCCCAATTGGGTATGTGGGTGCGGCAGTTACGGCCCTGCTAGATCGTAAGCTAAAACTCCTAAGTAAATTATTTTCGTCCGCTGCTCCATTCGCGTCGCGAAACAAAATGATCAGATTCCCGCACTGTGTAATTGGGACTTTAGTGATACTATTGTGGGGAATATTATAATGATTCTGGGCCGGCATCGAACAATTCATTGGTGAATGGGGTACTACAGAGAAGTGGAGAAAGATTTTTCAATATGCATGATGTACTTTGTATGCCTTGTACCAAAACAACTGAAGTTGCGATGTCAGAACATTCAATCCAATGATACAATCAATTTCCGTGACTCTTTCAGTATGTACATTGATTTCCAGGCCGGACATTTTTCAAACCAACTTCAAAGATTAATGCGCTCCGATAAATCTTCAATCCATTAAGATTCGTTGTTGCGGTGGTACAGTATACCTCCCCCAGAAGTTGCTAATAATTTGCAATTATGGCTATGTTTAGCTTCCAATAATACGGCCTGCAGAAGTACGGTAAATCTGTACATCAATTGCACCTCATTGCGAGCTCATTGCATACCCCTTTGAACGGCATACGACATATGACCCTGCCGGAATACTTGGTTACTTCAGCATTCTCTTCCAGTTATTATACGCTTGAAATTATTTTAGTTGCTGTTAGCCGTAGGTTGTCATAGCCAGTAGGAAAAGCCACCGTAACGTTTTCGACTTGTACATGCTGACTTCATGCGTGCCACTACGTCTAATCATAGTCGAATGAAAAGCTTTATGTAGCCTACGTATAATTAGATAATACGAATATATTTTTAGCGAATAACATAAGAAATATAAATAAACTTACATTAATTCTGAAATTTTCTAAATGGCTCTGTGACCCACATCAAAATGCTCTGTGGCCCACCAGTGGGCCATGGCCCACCCTTTGAGAACCCCTGGATTAAGCAGTATAATAGAGTAGGGATGGTGTGAACGGGAGGTTCACGTTCGCGTTCTGTGTCTGAACCTCCGAAATTTAGAGGTTTTGCACTGTGAACCTTTTTCATATATTACAATTTTCACTTAGTCATAACATCTTTGGTTGAAATTTATTGCATTTCAAATGCGCACCACTCTATGCATGGCGCTGGCAGCATAAAAATCGACACTAGACAAACATGCGTCTTGGCAATCTCAATAATTTTACCCGCTTTGGTACCAAAGTTTGCTCGAAATATCCTGCTTTCAGTTTTTGAATATTTAGTGACTCTTTGCTGCGAGCTTGTCCCGCAATCACAAAACTTCAAGAGCGAACGACGCTACATGTAGATCGGTGAATAATGCTTTTTCAACCAATCAATGAAATTGATATCGTTGTCTAACGTGAAAAATCTAGCAAGCGTACAGGATCCTTCTCGATTTCATATGTTGATTGTATCATAAAAACAAAATCTGTACGATTGGGGTGTTGGCTACTGCTGCATAACTTGTTAATGGGGTAAAACCCGTTTTACACTCTGCTCAACATCAACGTATAGCAACATTCAGACGCCGAATACATTTCCTTGGTCTGACCTAGACCATTAAGGCATAAGGTTATGTTCCCTTGGAAGTCCTCGTCGAAATTGTTGGCAAAGCGGTGGACGATATTGATTTTATGGGATTATTATATCATTTGATTGCCCCATTTCGCGACGTTTAAAAAGTCAGTATGTACTTCAGCATTGTGACATTATGTGTCCCGAGTCTTCGCTAGGTATCGTGTACAATCACTTCACTGAAATGTAGGGTTGGAATTAGCAATATGACGTCACGTGACGTCATGAGGTTCACGTTCGCGTTCACACAGAACCTTTCAAAAAGGTTCGCGTTCACACGAACCTGAACCTTTCAGAGGTTCACACCGTCCATATAATAGAGGCTATAGCAAACAGCAAATTTGCATTACTTATAAAAAATAAATCACAATCAATGTTAGTGGTCTTCAACAGCTGACTTCCGAAGCTTCCTCTTGCAGAAACTTCAGTAAAACCACGCATAAATATCTAATATCAAAAGCGCAGCATTAAATGAAGTTTCCAATATTAAATTGGAGTACATACATTTGTTGTAATAAAATTTAGGGTTAATTTTGATTTTTCAAGGTTCACTGGTCCGCCACGTTTGTTTTGGCGTTTTACCGGTCCGCGAGGCCAAAGAGGTTGAGAACCACTGAACCTAGACAGGTCGTGCTGTAAGTACGGACACGATAGAACCCTACCCTTAAGAAATGAATGTCTGCCTGAAGTGTGTGATGATGCGGATTCCATCAATGAAATCAAGAGCTTTTACGGGATTACAAGCGATTAAATACTTATCAATGCAATGACGTCATATTTCTATTATTACGCTCACGCAAGCACAATTGGGCATCAAATCTGATAACTAGGGCAAGTTTTTGTTGCAGTGAAATCCGTGGAAAGTTGCATTCATTTTTCACAAAAGTTGCACTAAAAAAGTACATTTATAGGCAAGTTCCATGAAAATATTACTGTATGAGATGCTGGAATCTATCCGTATCCAAGGCACTGTAGCTAAACTAAGTGTTGACGACTTCAACAAAGTCAATGGCCTGAAAATTGACCCATGTGAAAATACAATTTTCGGCGGTCTATAGCATGAATGTACGTCAATTCCGAAAGGACCTCAAATTGGAACGACAGTGAAATAATCAAGCGATCTATTTATATATAGTGCCAAATATTTCCAGTAAAAAGTTGGTTGCATGAAAATTCCGAGAAATTTGCATGAAAAATTAAAAAAGTTACAAAAAGTTGCATGAAAAAATGGAGAAAAGTTGCAAAACGTTGCAATATAGGAATCCTCCAAACAGCTTAAAACACCATACTACATATCTTCCGAGTATTTAGGAAGCTGTCGGAAGCTGTAAAAAAAGTTGCAAAAACTTGCACAACGGATAACTCTATGTTCTGGTTCGTGTAAACATGCACATCGAGCATTTTCTCTGAAACGAGGCATGATTCTTGCTGTTTCCATATGATTATAAATACATGCTATCTGTGGCAGGTTAAAAATCGATACGATGCCTAGTTAAGAGATCCAATCTGGGGCATTCCGATTATACCAACCCGGGGCCTACGTGTATAAGTATCATTTGCGGAGGTATCGGACCTACACTCGTACCGAAAAGAGTGTGCATTCACACCCAAAGGGTGGTCTGCGAAATAGAGCCAAACTCAGAAATATATCATGGTTATAAATCCTTCGTTAGTACGTGCATGGTGCATATACCATCCTATCCGTAGTGCAAGAATCACTTCGATAAAATTTTGTTTGATTTATACCGTGGTGTAGGTTCAAAGGTCGGTTCTGGCTTCGAGTACCATGGGTGCTATTCACACCTATGTATCACGGGTGGAAGACGGATGTGAAAACACACCTTAACTTTGATACTGCGCGGAAAGATATAGGCTCCTCCTGAGATGATCTTGCTCTATAGACTGTTTTCGGATCAAGCACGTGGCAGCGGAACCGAGTTTACTTATTATTTTCAGTTGGAATCTCGCGATATTTTTTGCGAGAATCGAAACCTTTTGCCATTATACAAGGTTTATCACTGTTGAATATTCTTTCATAGTCTACAGCCCCCGTGATGAAGCGGGGGATAGGAAGTTGAAATTCGAGGTATCTTCATCAAAAGTACTATCTTCACGAACACAAACCTCAAGAATATCGAGGTTTGCATACCGAACTCGCACGCGAACGGAACGTTCGTATCATCCCTACATATATTAACACAATCAGAGTCAGAGGAGCAGCCTTCCATTACTGGTTATTGCATCTTCTGGCTTATTTTGGCCCACATGATCCCATTTTATTGCATGTGCCACGTGTGTCGATAATTGAAGATTTGGTTACCCCACACATTACCATCCACCCTGCTGATGCTACACTCGCAAAATTCCAAATAGTCGCTCGCGTTGGTAAGCTCATTCTCCTCCGTTGGATGATTACATCATTACCCCATTTATATGATATTAAAATATAAAATGTATAATATAGCCTACATAAAAATATCTAGATATCCATCTTTTCACTATCACGCTAGATATGCCTAAGTAACAGGTTGCTTAGAAGCTAGACTTCGAATTAGTCAGCAGTTTTCATTCCATGGCGTCATCAAAACCGTGATGTTACATAGGAACCATGGTATTTAGATATCCGTTAGTGAAACTCTAGCTTCTCTAGCTCTCTACGACTTCTCTGGCCGCAGACTTGAGTTATAGTCAGGGTTGCCATCGACATGGACCAAAAAATAAGGACAGTCGAAAAATTAGATTAGCATTAAAACACGTTTTTGTACATACTTTTGTATTTATACGAGCTGTGGCATATCACATTCCATAGTTTTTGCCAGAAACAATCTGCTCCAGCAACTCCTTGTTATTGCAAAGTGGTTCATGGATCTCATGTCTAGGTTTAACTTTACTTGTAACTGGGATTTGACTGTCATTTCACTAAGTCTGTTCCTTTCTTTGATCCACTTTGCCGAAACAAGAGAGAACGATCTTTAAAACTTTAACACTAAACTATATGGAAAGAGTAACTTCTTATGACTTTAATTGTTACGGCACTCTTTGCTACATTGGCTTCATTTTTAATCTGGATTACACATGCAAGGTACGTAGGTTGTGTAATCGCGGCATATTAATGAGCAAGCTTCAAAGTAAACGAATTTGCGGTTCAGTTTTACAGCCTGTGGTTTTAATCCACACATCACCCTTCAAAAGTAGGTTTTATGTTTTGAATTCGAAGCAACTTTTCGTAGGCCGCTCAGAATAGCGTCGCGGGCCACTCTTTGCCCAGGTCCGATCTCATTGCTATCTCGTCTCTGGCGTACAGTACTAATGGGTTATGATTGCGGCATCGTATTGCGACAAGTGTTTTCTGATGATATCAATAACGTCTCTGACGAGGTCGCGTGATTCGCCTATAATTACTAATTACTAGTTACAAATCGCTGGGTAGTTTGAGCATTTTGTACTAGGTGGCCGCCACGTCGTACATAGGAGGTGCCGCACGTAACCTCGCAAGTTGGCGCCTATGCTGCTGTTTACTGCTAAAATGACGTACGCTGCGATAGCTTGGTAGGTTACTGCTGAAACTGCTATACCACCACTTAGAAGTCAAATCCCGTGATGTGTACGCCACGGGAGTTCCGATCATTTATGATGTCATAAAATCCCGACGCAAAAGCATAATTTAATGCATCACAGATAGATACCAGAGGGAAACGATCGAAGTTCTGTAGTTGTTGAAAATAAGACAAAATAAGGACGCAAGTCGAAAACAAGGACATTTCTTAGAAATAAGGACAGTTGCGTTTTCTAAGACCTCGCCCTTCAAAATAAGGACAAATCTTAGAAATAAGGACGGTATGGCAACCCTGGTTATAGTGGAAATATATTATTATTTCATATTCGATAACCAAAGCCCGGTTGCGAATTAGTCATCCGAGCTTAAAAAGTTTGAGAAAACCTCTTCAAATGACTGATTTAAATGATAACTGGCACGCACCTCACTATTCCGCGAGATTTGATGGTCCGAATCACTGATGGTTCATTATACCACACCGAAGTGAATATGCAGGCTTTCAACGTTCATCGATATGCGCGGGTTGGGTTTCAACGTATCAATCGGATCGAAGCATTCAACAGCTGCAATTATGCGGGAATTGTAGCCTATCCATACCCATTACCCACCCATAGATACACAAGTATAAGAGTGCAAGATGTACACAAGTGCTGTATTAAGGTCATCGATTAGTCCTACAGCTAATAACAGTCGCTGCTATCAATCAACAACATAGTATCTGCTATATATCCCATATCCATCCCAATGAAGAATTGAACTACCACGGTGTGCAATTTTACGGTGGGAAATCTGGTGCTGGTGATGAATTGTTTTACTACTACAAATCCTGTTTTGACCGTAATATTCTGGTCCCAATTTAAACCACTCATTATGAAAGATGCCCAAATCCAACGCTAAATCCGGCAATGACTCAAATTCATCCAGAACAAGCAAGAAAATGGAAACGCGAACTACATATTCAACTGCATGCGTGAATTAAAACCGATATCCACGTTCATACTCATCTATGTTGGGGACGATGGCTCCAGTCCCTATAAGATTACTAACTTATAGTTACCTATAAGTAGTAATCTATACAGGTCAGTGTTACTTTCTATAGAACAAGAGTATTAAACTAAATACGGCGGCGGGTCAATTTTCCAGCCAGATTTGCATAGTGCAACCTAACGCTCGATTTTACGACCATCGTTTCATTCTCTCAACGCTTAAATGACCCAGATATTAGCTGGCGCCTCTTCGAGGTGTCAACGCTCACAGGGAAACCCGCTGCATTATACCATGGATTTCGCGATTCGTCAGTTGACTGTTTGAACAAACATGATTGTCACAAATGTTAGTTGTCGGGGATTCACATCACTGGAATTGGTAATCTTATGGTCGATATTTATCGCAAGCTATTCTGTATTAGAGGTCGACCGATTATCGACCTGGCCGATTATCGATGCCGATATTTGAAGCTTTCCCGATCATCGATATCGACCTATGAAGGCCGATATCGCGACCTATGAAGGCCGATATCGCGGCCGATATTTTATATATAAAAAAAATGAAAAGTATTGGAAATTCAATGCTCCGTGTTTTCAATCTCAGGAAATCGACGACGCAAATTACGATACATGACAAATTTACCCTTGCAGGACTAGTATAACTGGGTGAGCATGCAGAGAAACTATGCTTTCTGCATTATAATCTACCTCTACTGGACTGATCTGTAATTCTGTATCACGTTTATCTTTTAGGTTATCTCAAATTTCAATAAATGTGCACGATTAAGCAATAATTCTTTTAAATTTCAGTTTTCTCGTTTGTTGTTCAGTTTTCTGTGGCATGCACAAGTGCCATTTTGGCTAATATATAATATTTTCGGCGAAATAGTTTTCTGCTCCTTCCTTATTAATATCGGCCTATGATATCGGTTATCGGCTTTGTGAGTGTGTCGATAATCGGTATCGGTATCGGCCTGCAAAAATCAATATCGGTCGACCTCTATTCTGTTTACCCCCGAAATCGCCCTCAAAGTCGGAAATCGTCGGAAATCATGCCAGTGCGATACAATGCACCCAGCGTGTAGTCAAAGGTGGTGTGGACTAGGAATAGTGTGAACGAGATGTTCACGTTCCCGTTTTGAGTGTGAACCTCAGAAATTTAAAGGTTCGTGTTTACAAACGAACCTTGGTAGGTTCTGCACTGTGAACGTTTGTCATATATTACATTTTTTCACGTCATTATAAGATCTTTGGTTGAAATTCTTTGCATTCCAATTTCGGGCCACTCCATGCATGACACAGGTAGCATAGATAGCATAGCTCGTATACGAGCCTTGCCAATCTCAAAAATTTCAGTTGCTATTTTACAGAAGTTTTATCGAAATATCCAGCTTTCCGTTTGTGAATATTTAGTGACTCTCTGCTGTGAGCTTGACCCACAATCACCCAACATCTAGAGCGGTGTTTCTTAACCTGGTCGCTCGGCAAGCCGGTCAAAAATTGCCGCAAAAGTGCCGTCGGCTAAAGGGAAAGTGTGACGTAGCCCAATCGCAGTGAGCCGTGAGATTTACTAGTGTCCACACGATTGCGGGACACTATCTTCCCACCATCCCTAGTGTGGACATGGGCACTGGGAAAAGATTCTCTTCGTCACGCTTCGATTAGGTAGTTAATCCGTCTGCCGCACTGAATAAATTCAAAAATAAGTATCGTTATATGTTGAAGCGTGAAGGAGAGAATTTTGTTCAGTGTCAACACCACCTTTCAGTGCACGCTATGATGCAACATCGTGCTACTGTACTGACGCTGCATACCGATTGTTTCGGAACAAATGTGGGATAGACGAAGTCTCCATTTTAGTAAGATTTGCTACATGAACATAGGGTTACCATACGTCCTCCTTTAGGAGGATATGTGCTCCTTTTACAGGTTTTTGAAAATGTCCTCCAAGGACGCCTAAAAGCCCTGCTTTTTGAAAATTCGTCCTCCTTTATAGCTTTTACAGCTAAGATAATGGACAGGTTCGAGGGGAAATGGGTATAAATGACGCTAAATAGCAAAGGCGGACGTTCGAGCGGGAAATGACTACCTTTTTTTGGTCAAGACCACTAATGTTAAGTAAAAAGTGTGTAAATTGGGAGTCGAACGAAAGTGATGACCTTTTTTGGTCGACCCATCAAAATTTTCAGCAAAACAGCGAAATCGGCTGATTTCAGTTTTGAACAACTAACTTTTCTGATTTGGTAAAAGAAGCGTCCTCCTTTCTTGATTCCAAAATATGGTAACCCCACATTAACATATCAACTGTAGTGTGAATTAATTGAGTTTCAACAACAAGGGCTTAACTGGCGCCACTTTAATCTGAGCTTCTGCTCACCTCTGAGTTTTTCCCGAATTATCCCGGTAGGATGACTGAGGACTGAGCTGGATCCCCATTAGTATGAACTGAAGTCCAAAGAATGAGTCGGATCTTCACTGCCTCTGATGGTGGCTTATTTCTCCGACTCGCCGGAGAAATCGGTTCCGCCGGATATATTTCCTATTTGTTACTTGCTACAGTACAGGGTCTACAGAGTACAGACCACACCACACCGTTATACGTTGGGTGTCCTAATCGTTGATTGAAATAGAACGAAAATCGAATTCCACGGAAAGTCGTATTTAACGAACAATCGTACATTTTGATCTTACAAAAGTACGAAATTTCCCAACTTTTTGATATTATCAATATTATAGTGATATACTACTTATCCCAATATCCAACATATCCGAAGCAGAGAGCACGCCGTTACATTTTGGGTGTCCTAATCATTGATTGAAATTGACCAACAATCGAATTGTACGAAAAATCGTAATTAACGAAAAATCGTAAAAAAGTACGCAATTTTTTGACTTTTTGATACTATCAATAATTGAATAATATCGTGATATAAACTGATCCCAATATAAATATATCCGAATCATAAGCAACGCCGTTATATTTTTGTGTTCTAATTGTTTATTGAATAATTCAAATAATGTTGCATTACAGTAGGCGCACACTAAACACGAATATGACGTAAATCGCAATAATCGTAAGCATTTGTATTCTGATGTGCTTATGACACATAGTGTACAATGCGATGCAGGTAACTGACAGGAAGATGTTGCAATTAACTATTACGGTGTATCAATCAATAAATCAATCAATCAGGTTTATTAATTTTCATCGTTTCAAAACATCACAAGACTGCGATACAATGAAAAGATAGGAAGGTGTCGAAACAACTTGGAGTAGCCTTAAGATCAGACTCCTACCTTGGCCTAGGCGAAGTAAAGAAGACGCATGCACAGTTGCACACTGAATGAAAAGTACTGCAGAGAATATAAGACGCAAGCGACCAAAGGAGGTGGTATGTGGAGGAGGGTGAGGTCGATGTTAGGTCGTGGCCCGGTAATCCTGACGGCTGGCTAGTATTCATTTAGAAGAAATTGCTTGTATTTGCTTGTAATCAAACATCTTGGTCGTCTTTCGTTAAACGTTATTATTTTTTCTGCTTTTCAGAGTCTTTGTCTGGGCCTGTCGACGCCGTAAGAAACAGTGGTGCATGGGGGAGGAGCACAAATCAATATCCGATGCTTCAGCTACAGGCGAGAATCGAAATAGCTTCACCTGCGCCGGCATAAAAGTTAGATGTCATGAGTAGTTAAGCACTACTTGGCAGTTGTAAAATGAAGCACTCCTACAAGTTTAGATGATTGTATTGACCATTACCGTTCGCGCCATTTATTGATCAAAATCGTGTGTCTCAGTTCGATTCCACGCCAAACCTGTCGCGAAATTGTTTTTCCAGTAATCATATTTTATTTTAGTCCAAGTGAATCATTGCGACAAGAATGACGTTGCAATATCGGTAATATGACGTTCGCATTTTCTGCCAGAGTCACAGAACTTCGTAGTTCGTTCTGCTGCAATCTCTGTAGTTCTACTATAGAAATTAAACATGGAACGGCAACGACCGATTTTGCAGCTTCGTTCCGCTTCGCAGGGGCTGGAGTGGAGAATTGTTTTGGGTAAGCGACTATACGATTTCTGACAATCCAAAAGCTATCTTCCCGAGCGCAGAAATTAGTGAATCTGGTCTTGATCGAAAGCTACTGTCTTGATCGAAAGAACTGCGTGACTGCCTTATCGCGTCGAGCAAGTGCGACGATGAAGACATCGTGCCATGTAACGGGTTAAGCAGCCGCGGCAGCTGGTCTTGTAGAAATTTCAATAAATTGCAGCTCCATTACGGTAGCGTTCTGAAGGAAATTGCTGCGGCCAAAAATTTTTGTTCGTTTTTACCTTCATTTTGAGACCACATCATTTTTAGAGCGCAGTGCCCCTTTATTATACTTATAGTTACTAAGTTTCCTTAAATCAAAGGAATCGTTGGTTGTGAAAGAAAAATTTCCATTCCCTTCGTTGCATAAATTAGCATTTTTCTGAATTTTCAGTTGGAATCAGATTAGGATTGGACATGGAGTTGAATATGAAAATGTTATGGATTAGGATTAGGATTTGGATTTGAGCGTTCGGATTTGGAATGGATTAGGACATAGAAATTCAAAATCCGCTCATCTCTGGTAGGTTAGTAATCTGTATAGTGAACTCAATAGTGGCGAGTGGCAGCATTTTATGATGAATCTATATCGCCGCAATAGTCAGGTTACGTCAACGTGTCATTGATATCTGTCTAGCGAGGGTATGTTGTAGCAGCCAGAATCCATGCGACTAGTATACTGTTTGATTCGGATCTCACATTCGGTATGTCGTAGAGGAGTGGTATGGTATTAAAGTTCCACTGTTGAATTTGTATTCACTAGCCAGTCTAGGTACTGAAATGAAAGTGTGGTAATGAGTTAACTTGAAATTCATAACCGGTGGATGGTAAAGTGTGAAATTAATGGGCCATACTTTACGTGAAAGGAAAGTAAAGTTACTTCATGAATTTCAGGGTACTTAACTGTGTGTACTTCGTCATCTATCATTGGTACATTGTATTAGAAATGCAAAGTTACTAATCCTAGAAAAATGGCCGAGAGAGAGGATGATCTTCGCCGAGAGGAGGCAAACACCCAAGAAGCAAGAGATACTGGCTCCATTATAGTAAGATAAAAATGTGTTAGTCCTTGTGATGCTTGAACAAAATGAAACTCAAATTTGCGGATAGCCTAATTGCTTTCTTCCAGGCAGATTTCTTACTGAAATCTATCTGCGACCCTTTTTCTTGTTTTAGAATTTCATGGCTGCCAGAAAAGTTGGAACGGCAATGTGGGTGCTTCGGGCGTATTTAATGTTTTTGAGCATACAATACTTGTTTTTCTGCAGGTATGTTGCGTAAACTTCTTTAAAATGATGCACTACAGCTTGAATGGCCTTAACGTATTAAATGTTTGTTTCATTTCAGTGCATTTGACATGAATCACTTCTTCACAAGGGCAATGCTAGCGAATGGCATTATTTGTGCGCTACGTTTACACCAACGTATACCGGAGTTCAAATTGACTCGACATCATTTGGCTTTAGTGATGTCGGAAGATAGTGGACACTATTTGATGTTTTCGCTGATTTTTCTGTTTGGCCAACCAATTACAAGTAAGGTCTGGGGTCCAGTGATATTATAATGGCCATTGACCCAAAAGATATCAAGTTGTGGCCTCAGATTACGTTATCTGCTAATTATTGACTCGGTGTTTTGTGCTCTTTTGCGGTTTCGAGAAGCCACTCTGTTGTCTTTAATAGTACAATTACCCTACTATACTATCTTCATATTTCACTAACTCACCATGTGCATCTTTGCTGGAGCTGCGTGCCAAAGGCAATTTCTCTGGTAAAATGAATGGTGGATCATTTTGTGATTTTGGTCTGAGCTCGTAATTATCGATTCTCTTTTCTAAGTCACTCTTGACGATCAGGTTGTACTTGGTCTGTGTCGATAGCAGCATTGATCTGCCTGTTTACAGTCCCACTACTTGTGATAGCTCGATGACAAAGTGACATTCTAACAAAGACATTGCCATTCAAACATGAAATTAAGTATTGAATATTGTCTGTGACTGAGAGTTTGTATGGCTAATGAAAATAGCTCAGCTCAAATTGGTTCGATGTAGTGACATTGACAAAGCCTGATTCTGTTTCAATCAATGTCTCTCTTTGTGATAATTGCACACGGGTGTGTTTATGTATCGATTGCAAGCTGCATATAGGATCATTGAGGCCGCCTGTCAAGTGCATGATTCAAATTAAGAGATACGATAGGCATTGATCATAGCAGACCCTTTTTCGAAAGTTCTGCAAAACCAATATAATCAATATATGTTTTTCCATTTCAGTCGCGTTGATGCCAGTCACTGTCTTCGCTCTACTGCACACCTGCAGTTTCTCCCGGCAAATGATTGACATCCGTGGCAGTAATTCGTACCCACCGTTACGCAAAATCATAAATCATGTGGCCAAGCACCAGGCCACGTTATTCCGCTTTATAGCGATGAACGAGATCCTCATCATGCCTATCTCGGTGGTAATGGCCTTCGGGTAGGTCAAGAGATGTTTGTTTTGTGATATTATGCCAATGCCGTCGAACTATGACTGCAAATGCCTTGGTTTTCAGGGGAAAGACACTGATTATGACGCCTTTTCTCTACTATCGATTTCTAACTTACCGTTATCTGTCCAGAAGAAACCCCTATTCAAGGTCAGTGATATCATTTTCTTCAGTAATTATGTCTCGTGCCAGCAATCATCAGAAATGTTAAAATGTGTGTGGATCAGTGATGGGATCAAGTCACTACCTTCGAGTCACGAGTCATTTCGAGTCATTACATATTATGACTCGAGTCAAGCCAAGTCAATCGATTTTCGAAGGTGACTCGAGTCAAGTCAAGTCACTCGAATTTTGGAGGTGACTCGAGTCAAGTCGAGTCAAGTCAAGTCACGAGTCAAGTC
>ATSW01014672.1:0-17979 GCA_000444245.1 Botryllus schlosseri | reverse complement strand
CAATTAGCCTAGCTACAGAGGGAGTCTTGACATCACCTACAATATAGCGTAATGGTGGAGCGTTCGAGTTGTAGTGGAAGGAAGTAGTCATAAATCATTATCTCTTGACTTAGTTGAGTAGGGCCTACATAGCGCAAGCACGCGAAACCCGCTTGATTTCTGTGAAAAAGTGGTCCATTGTTATTGACCACCTCTGACCTGCAGGATGCACTGCTCTCCTCAATTGTCTTTCTGTCCCAGTGTGGTCGCATCGACAGATTACGAGAATGCCGCAGAATGATGTCTACTATGTTCACCGTCAAGGTATCTGGTCACAGAGTTGCTCCTGGTTTTTATAGCCGCACAAATTCCGTGGATAGATTTTTGGAGTGGCGCACGGTGAATGTGTGATGCGAGTTACGTCTGTCAGAACGCTGTCGGTGTGGGTGTGTCCACCTGTTCTGCGAAGTGCAGGAACTGTGTTTTTTGCCAGAAATGTTTCACTTGTCGATTGTTTATGATGCACGTGGCAAATCATTTGTAGTTGTAATTGTAGCATTATTATAATGCTGTTGTTACATCGCTTTTGAATTTGTGTGATTTTAAATTTCAAAGATTGTACATTACTCAATTATGGCCATCAGTCGATTATTAACGTTTCGGATGCTTGACTTGACTACACATTTTGGCTGCCATTTTTTAGTTGTATTTTCTGACACAATTTTTTATGTTCAAGTGAACAATGGTTCGGGGAATATCAAGCATCATAATTTTATACGATATTCTTTCAGCCCCGACCAATTTGTACACACCGCAACAACCGATGACGCCTGCCGGTCCTCCAGTTGTCCCTGTCAACGGTTACAATCCAGCACCAGTACGTATCACAATTTTTCTTTGTTATCCTGACTCTCCGTGAGATCTTGCGATGCGTTATTTTCATCCAAATCTATGCTATGCTGCTTTGAGGGTTTGAGAATTCAACTATTCAACAATGGGTACCCGGGGATTTGATTTTCCAAGTTGAGCATTATCCTTACAGTTTAGTCGAGTGTTCGAGTACACAAATTCAAATTCAACAAATATAAGACGCCCAGATTAAAATATCTTTTTTGCGGTCAAAAGGGCAGTGATATCCGTCTCACGTTAGCAAGAATAGCCTCATAATTCAGAACAATGGACTGCTTTGTATCACTTCATGAACATTGTAAAGATTGGTCACTGCTTGACATCAACGTCGTTCGATAACATCGTAATGAGTAGGGCAAGTTTTTGCAACTTTTTTTTACAGCTTCCGGCATCTTCCTAAATTATCGTAAGATATGTAGAATGCTGTTTTAAGCTGTTTGAAGGAATCTTATAGTGCAACTTTTGGCAGCTTTTGTCCATATTTTTCATGCAACTTTTTCGATTTTTCATGAAGGTATTTTCGATTTTGGTGAAATACACGGCCAAATTCAACTGAAACACCGTAAATCAGCACCGAAGTAACGCTTGTACGGGTATTTCTGGAGCTGAGCCGGAAAATTGACCTTTTTTTTAGTCAACCGAGCAAAATGTGGTCAAAATGGAACTTCTGCTACTTTTTTCGAAAATAAATGAATAAATGCAACTTTCCACGGATTTAACTGCAACAAAAACTTGCCCTAGTAATGAGTGATACTCGAATACTTGATTGTCAAATCCTAATACTCGACTCGGAATCATATGGCTCGGGTAGCCTACTTGATTTTCAATGATGTTTTCATATTGAAATTAACCCGAACATTTTCGGCTGATACTCGTCAGTGGTAATCGTAAGAAACTTGTTGAGAATTGAAAGAATATTGTATATCAACAATCATATTTGGTGATACGATTGTTCATATGCAATGTTCTTTTGTATTCTCTACTAGTGCAAGCTGAAAATATTCGGGTTTATTTCAAGATGAAAATAGTATTCAATTGTTTATTGACCTTTATGCGTTCAACAGTCTCTTCAATTACTCGATTACTTAGATTCATACAGAAATTTTGAATCATGATGTCATCGATGGACATTGTGCATAGACTTCCGTTTTTCTTAGCTTCAGCAACCAGGTGTGCCGCAATTTCCACCGGCGCCGGCACCCAGCATGCCAGTGACAAGCCAACCGCTCCAGCCTAATATCTCGTACGGAGCACCACCCAGACAGCCCATCAGCATACCCACGGAATCCGCGATTCCAGACCAGGGCGGTTGGAACGACCCGCCTGCCGTCGATCCCAACAGGGTGCCGAGAAATAAGAAGGTATGTTGAAGTTCGCTCCGTACTTTGTGAAGTAACACGCATGGATTCAGTCATTGTCATGCGGATTTCATACTTCACGATTTGTCATGCACGGTTGTATGTTGTTCACACTGTTCAATCCATTCGAGGTGTGTACTTGAGAAGTAAGGCCATAGATTCTACTCTATTAGACATGTCAAAACTACTTGAAGTGGGTGTAGAAAATGAATGGTCTTAACATACCCAATAGTTTCGCAAAGTTGATTTGTTTGAGGGATCACAGACTTTCAGTCGTTAATCGGGGGTGACTAGTTTTGAAATTGTAACGTGTACATTCGAGACTAACGTAACATCACTTATGACACTAACGAATAGGACAAGTTTTCAAAATGTCTTCGGTTACCTTAATTCGGGGGGTATTTTAGCCGGTTATGGTAACAATTCACTCGTAAAAGTGATAGAAACATCCCAAAACTAGTTTATACCGTATAAGATCCAAAGTGCTGAGTTAAAAATCTTCAGTGGAAGTGAAAATCCTGAACAATACGTTCTTATTGCCAAATTTAGTCCACTCCGATCTTTTTGGCTTACTCTCGTCAAGAGCAAACGTCAGTAGATGTGGTCTGAAGACATGTCTCATATGAGCGATGGTTACGACGATTTCAATCTTGGAAATGATACAAACCCCATTTAAAAAGCTCATACTCAAATAATGTATAGAAGATAGGCCTAATAAGTAACCCGTTTGGCTGTCAAGTATCAAGCACTTCATTACTAACTACATCTGCATTCCGCTGTGGTTTGTTGCTCAAGGGTTGCATCAAAAAATAGTTCTGCGTCAGCTATTGCTCCATCGTAGGAAATCTTGCTGTTGCGCCACGTTGTCAATTATTGTCCCTAATTTCTGCCCTCTTGTCAGATTTCAGGGGGTCTCTACTGTAACAGCATGTTGACCACAGACTCGCATGGTACTCAATGTCTGATTGCTAATATCTCAATACCATCCGTTGTGTGCCCGGCAACTGGTTGTAATGCACAGGTCTTGGTACATGGACGTGTTTTTCTGTTTTTGTTCTATTGATCACTATTTTGTTCTTTGCATGGGATCGTATGTGATGGTGTAAATAGCTGGTTCATGGTACAGAGGTTGTAGATTGCTTTCATAGCAACATCCATTCCAATAGTACATTTATTGTACCGTAACTTGAAGACTTTTCGGGGGCATCTTATCAAGAGTTATCGGCACAATAAAGGAAATCAAACAGATTGAAAAGTGAAACCAATCTGGCAAAGTATGATGTAACAATGAATATTACACACCATGAAATTCGCATTGTAGCTTGCCGATAACTCTTGATCAGATACATCTTCAAGTTATGTATCATTGCAATGGATGCTATTATGAAAATAATGTGGTGTGCTTTTTTGCAATGTTTTATGGCTCGCAGTAGAATAGTGTTCCTAACTTTGTACCGAGGGGTTCTGGACTGTGGTTTTTTGCTTCCTGTATGAAATTGTTGCTTCCTGGTTTAATTTTTCCACTTAAAGCCTAATATCAGTGCACTTTGCATAGACGCAATACCTACCGATTAAACCATCATATTTTACTGTACTGGTGATGAAAACACTGATGGCATATTTCAGCTCACTAGGCTCCTTACTCTGTGACGTTGGGCAGAGGCTCATAGAAATTATGGCGGTGGAACTTTGTTTATTGTGCTTTGTTCTGGCAATGCTGATCATAACCCCGACGAGTCAAGACTTCCTTACACCCAGTTTTCAATACTGATTTTTGAAGAAGTAGTTTTTTTATCATAGTTTACTATCATAGCTCAGTATAAGATCCAACATTGAACCCCCGTTCATGTGATATCATCATAAATCAGTTCACAGCTTTCACCCTCACAAAATCGGTGCATGCAATTGTATCATTTCATATGCGGTGGCTTCTAATGCACAGTATTCTTCATTGATCTGTGCATATGTGATCAAACGTTGGCGAGCTTTCCATCCTAGGCTAACACAAACGTGGTGTGAAGCATGCAGCGTATCATGCGTAGTGAATGATATGTCTGACAGTGTCTCCTGGTAGTTACGGTTCATATTCGTTAAATGTTTTAATATAATTTTGTATCATCTTGATCATGATGCAATCTAATGATGCGTTACTGTACAGATTTACCGCTGCCGTTCTGTAAAATCGCATTGTGCCCGTTACATCGCCGTAACAAAACTCTTTTTACTGAAGTTTACTGAAGTTGAAAAAATTTGGCAATAGAATATGTTATTTACTGGAATAAAAGAACAAAACGAAAAAGAATTGATCATCTAACAATTTTCAAATTAGCACTTTGGCCCACATCGAATTGCTCGACGTAAAATGCAAAGTGAACCGTGGCCCACCAGTTACGACCCATTGGTAATGACAGACATCAGACTGACTGACAATCAGATGGAAATATATTGCATATACTGAATGGTTGTGCCAGTGAGTAAGGCAATTGGTGAATTGTCACTCTTGTTAGGGTTAGGTCGTGCTTGGGAGTTAGGCTAGGCTAGTGTTGTGGATAAGGGATTAGGGCGATGAAATGCCAAATTCATCAAGTTTCGAATTCACTGGAATACTGTAAACCGGGAGTCGTGTGTTGATTCACTGAACCTTTTCCCAGCAATCAGACGTGACGAATTTCGGACCACTGCCAGTCACCACGGCATATAACTCCGCCGTGGCGATGCCCCCGCCGTCAGATAGAAAGGTTTTTCGGCTTCGTCGTGTGCGATGTAGACCCTGAAAATATTAACATTCCGTTTATTGGCAAGGACGAACCCGGCGATGGGATTATGTCCAAAATGGCCAGTTATTTTAAGCCGCTGTCTCCGTTTGGGAAAAGAAGCGGAGACTTGCCTTTCACTGTGGAGCAAACGTCGCAGGAGGATGTACAAGTGATGACGGATTGTCGATCCATCGATATGTTCTTAATCACGTTGTCGAAATCAGACCCCGAAATCAGTGATTACGACTAGAGCTGGGCATAACGATGTGAGGACTCGAGTGTCAATTGTAATGAGTCTTGTATTGAGAATCGATGTTTTTTATCAAGAGCAAAGTGAATTTAATGAAGTAAATCGCGAATATTTTTGGCTGACACTCGTCAGCAACTAGTGAAGAATTGAACATAACTTTCTATATCAACAGTTGTATCACCAAATATGACGTCACGGGCATAAAGATTCGCATTTCCTATTTTTAGATTAGGCTTTTTCAAAATAACAGTCAAGAAATAGTAGATTGAGCTTAAACAGTCTGTTTGTCTCGATCATTCGAATCTTTATGCCGTTGCTGGTGTCATTATAATTGTTAATATGCCAGGTTGTAACCAAGTCACAAGGTTCCGAGTCACAAGTCAATCTCTCTGTTATAGTTTAACTCAAGTCAAGTCATTTTCAATTCAAGTCCAAGTCAGCTAGTTGGGGGTCGATTCCGAGTCATAGCTAGCCTTCACTGATCAGTTTTCAGTTCAATACATATATTGACTAGAGGCGAGTCATTTTGCGCATTTGAAAAAATGAATCGAGTCACCAAAAATTTGTGGTCAGACTCATGACTCGAGGCATTACAACCCTGGTAATGCGACTGTTGAGATACAATGTTCTTTTGAATTCTCTACCAGCTGCTGACGTTTTCCCCTGATGAGTGTCCTGAAGCAGAAAAGATATTCCAAAGTTCAGTACCTCCAATGGGCTCTTCTACTAGTAATATTTTATCAGAGAAAAATATAGTTTTACGACTATTCCCACCATTGGGGCCGCGATACTTTGATTGACTGTGGTCTACCTTAGCATCGTAATACGAAGTTATTTTGGATATCATGTAAGTGGCATCATTTACCAAAAATAATACTCGAATACTTCACTCATATCTTAATACTCTGCTCAGACTCGAATCTCCCAGGTGCTCGTTTTGCCCAGCTCTGATTACTGTCAAATGTTAAATTATTTCTATTGAAATTCAGCTATGAGCAAGATCATGAAAAATGCCCATCTGCTTCTCACAACTTGCCGCAAGACTCAATGTTTGAACTTTGAACGAATCAAAATTTTATTTTCCAAATCGTGTTATGCATGTGTCTGAAGTTCTTCCACTCTGTTTATTTGAAGCTGCGATCAACCGACCAAAATTGACCGAGTTATTTGATTCTCGTAAAAGTGATAGGCATATTGCTAGACTATTTCAATCGTCGTCCACGCGATCTCGAAAGCATGAAGCTGTTCAATTACCTACATCGTACACCAAACAATGTCGACTTACAGGCTAGAAGTAAAAGATGGTGATTCAATGTAGGGAAGATAAGTTTCAAGAAGTGCGACTGCCAGTCTCCATTTGTATTGTACTCTATGCTGCAGTGAAACAATTTGAGATTGAACTGTACACTTGAGACTACGGTATATCTCTTAAGACTAACACCTCAGCATACACAGTACTTACCTAGAAGCAAATTCGTATACCATAGCATGTATTTTATCCAGTGCATGTGATGAAAAGTTTTTGTTCAATCACATTCCACACATTTTACTGGTGTGGCAGGGGCTTTGTCATTTCTTAGATTTGACTGTCTTCGTTTCTGCAGTCATGCAAATGTTGATTATTTGGTGCTTGTCGTGTCGTGCAAAATTCTGTAATAATTTTCTGCTGGAATATTGGTTGTAGGTTATGCAGTCTCTCGTTCCGTCATCTAGTATTTACTCGTATGCTTGTATGTTATTTGATATTTTCAATACCAGTTTGTTTATACTGATTTCATTCACTATTTTTAAGTCTTTGTTTCTCAGTTCGATTGGAGAGATTTGAACACTGCTTCACCCCTCTTGTGCTCAATAGCTTTTACAACTTTGGTGATTAATTGTTTATATATGCTGCCAGCGTGCTAACTTGAATCTTTGATGCATCAACTATGTACATGACTGTGGTACTTTGAACATAATATTCAAACAGTTTATCGGAGCTGGACATGCTAATCTTTGTCTTATTCACCAGCTTATATACTTTAATTACCAAAAATCGTGTGTACCATTTTCTTGCGATTGTCGCAAGGATTTACGCAACTGTTATTAATTTGCGTGTGTGTGTGAACTCAAATTTCAGTGTCGCCAATTAAATTGTCTCCGTTTATAAACAGACAAGCGTACCGTCGTATCAACCTCAAGATTACAACTTCATGACCCCCATGCAGCCAGCGGCCGCGCCTATGGCACCGATGATGCCGAACCAGCCCCATGCTAACAACATGCCGTACGCCATGCCGCAGAATCCGCCCGGGGCACCGGCCGGTCACCAGGTACAATCGAGTGAATTTATTTGACATGCATCTTTGTTTGACACGATTTTGAATGTATTGCATTTTCATGCTTCATGTACTTGTCAGGATGGCTTGAACACGTCTTCGGAGGTAACGGAAGAGAGTGATTTTGCCAACGAGGTATTGTGTAGAGCCGGGTGGTGGCTATGGTGTAGATTCAGTGCCTGGAATTTTACTAGAGACCATGTTTTAATTACAGGCTGTAATTGGGGTTGATAAATCCGAATAATTCGAATCCGGTTTGCAAATTGAAAATCAGCGTAGCGCAAATTCTTCTGAGGCACGTCTTTTGAATTGTGACTAGGGCTGGTCAAAATGATTCGAGTAGTCAAGGCTGAATTAAGTATTAATTGTAACGACTTGCGTCTAGTAGTAAGAGACATTGTTTTCAAGCACTGAAATCAAATGCCCCTTTCTAGTTTGAGTTATAGTATCAACGGAAATTATAGTTTCAAAACTAATTGTAAAGTCTTCATGAAGCCAGCCTATCAACCAAATTACTGTAGGCCCACAGCGAAATAGTAGATAGCAGATTAAATTTAAATATTCAGCGTGGCTGACGCAACACGGGGTCTCAGAAAACGAGTAAAAATGATATTTTCAGACGGGACCGCAGACTCGCTGATATTTATAATGGTTGTGATTTCGATATTTCTTACTCAAGGGACTGTTGCTAATCTAAGGTTATTTGTGACATCTACGTTTACGTTGAATTGTAAGAATTCACAAAGGATGTGACCAAATTGTAGCAACGCTGTCCTAGATTTCTTCTGTCAACAATTAGTTAAGGACATATCGACTATTCCGCTACCAATCACCAACAATCTCTATGTAGAACTGGAACGATTGTTTGTTGTTGAACCGATGCCCCCTTGTCTTTGTTTATGAAGGCTATTTGCGTGCAAGTGTGTAGCTTGAAGTTAAGCTCCTATAACGTGCGGTTGTATTGTTGTTTTGTTTCAAGTCACACCTTTCGAGCATTTGACCGAAACTAGCTGATTTCACCGTTGTCGAGATTTTTGGTGGTGTAGTGCAGGTATCGTCGGCTCGCTAGAGTAGCTTACTTTGCTCAAATTAGAGTACTGGTACTCTCCACCACAAGGTCATCAAATTCCGTCACTGTGTCGTATTGTTTGTTCTCGCTAATATGTATCGTCGGTGAATGTTTTGAAGAAAATCACAATTTGAAAATGAAATGTCCGTCTGTCCGTTTAGGTACGGGCACCTGCTCCGTCTCTTCCCACCAAAGCCGCAAAGGACATGCCGAAAGCTCCCATCCCTTTGGAACATCAGATTTTGCAAACGCAATTCGAAGGGCTCATCAAGCGTTGCTCGGCCAACGCTGCTAATCCAGTAACTGTCTTTTTAAAGGATTTTGTGGCATTCGTTCAACTTCGTTTCAATAGTCATTAATGAGCTTGGCGACAGCTAGTAGCCAAGAGTTTTAGAAATGGTTAATGACCATTACCCATCAATTTGCCGGTGGATTTGGTCCGATTATGTGGCCGTAGTTTGGTGTTTGCCAATGTGTAATTTGAAGAGATTCTTGGAGACTCAGAACTTCAATATACAATTGAATAGTATATTCATATGGGAATGAACCCGAATATTTTCAGCTGGCATTCGTCAGGGGTAATCGTCAGCCGAAAATATTCGGGTTCATTCCAATATGAATATACTATTGTATATTGTATACTGCAATTGTATATTGAAGTTCTGTGTCTCCAAGAATCTCTTGTAAAAGTACTTCGATAATGACTACATCTGATAAGGACAGACTCTAATCGGATATAAACAAACACAAAATCACACATTTGAATAGTATATTCATATTGAAAGGAACTCGAATATTTTAGGCTGGCACTCGTCAGGGGAATCGTCGGCCGAAAATATTCGGGTTCCTTTCAATAAGAATATACTATTCAAATGTGTAATTTTGTGCTTGTTCTTATCAGATGTAGTCGGTATCAAAGTACTTTTACTTTTTTTGAGTACTTGTATAGAGTTTTCCTACGTGTACTAGTTACTCGAGCGGTTATGATTTGTGCTCTGCTGCTCAACAATTTTTTGTGTAAATCCACTCACTTTTTACACTCGATATTTTGTGAAGTAGAAGGTAGTTTTGAGATATTTTTGGATCACATTTGTGAGCGAAAGTGACGAAAAAAATACGTGAAATAGCATCTGTATTGCGGTAGCTGAATATATATACTCCAAAATCCCACTTTTTTGTGCTGTCGCAGTGATTTGAGTAGCCACACCACACAACTTACAATGTAGACATCTCCGATCTACTGTTAAAAGTTCACGACGCCTGGACCAAATCTCCTTATTAAAATTACCTGAATACTTCCCAGACCGACTTTTTCTAATTTCATTTGAAGTAGTTTTGACATCTCTGCAAAATAGCTACGTCTACTTGTAATTGAAAAGAAATGACCGCCTCTGACTGACGTTTTTTATTTGTTTTCAATCTGCAGCAAATGAAAAGGAAACTGGACGATTGCGAACGTAGGATGGAATTCTTGTACGACAAATTGCGTGCCAACACGGTGAGAACACACTCGCCTCATCCACCATGCGGCTCTTAATAACTCGCATTACGCATTTCAGCTATCACCGCATATAGTCACGGGCCTGCATCAACTCGCGCAGTCCATCGGTTCTGGAGATCTAGCCGGCGGTCTTCGGCTGCACACGCAGATCGTGTCGAACTCAAACTTTTCCGAGATTTCCGCGTTCATGCCGGGTCTGAAGAGCATGCTGCAGATCGCGACGCAATTGAGAGTTTGAAGTTGTCCGGAGGGCAGATTGGTGTCTGCCTGTGTCGTTGAACTGTTGTTGCGAATTTAATGCCGCGTTTTAGCCGTCGGTATTCCGAACTAATAACTGGGGCTGGGCTAAATCGAGTATCAGAGTATTTCGATTCCGAATTGAGTATTAGGGTTCGTCACTCGTTATAACATCATGACGAATAGTACTAAGAGTATGGACGATATGGCCAGTTTAAATACATCCCTTTTTTGCGACCACAAAGAAAATGATCACAGTTCTACACCACATGAAAATCTGGTATTTTACAGTCATATCTATTTCATTGGACTTTGTGACGATGCTATGGGTTGATCTTAGCTTCATGGAATCATCATTTTGGCTCACGTGTGTAGCTTTGTATTCTGTTTTGGATGCTGCAGATGGTGGTTTCAATGCTCCCACGTTGGGGAAATAGAATCGAAACAATAGTTCTCTTTGTGGCAAGAGCTTATACTTTCTGCACTTGAAGAAATTATCACTCACTATCCGTGGTATCACATCATTATCAATCATTAGAGACTATGCTCGATTCATATTCATATTGAATTTTGTCCAGCTTTTATTACAAGTAGAAGCAGCAAGGTTTTCAGGATGGCAAGAGTTGATAATAAACTCTTGGCAGAAAGTGACTTATACCTGTACCTGAAAAAATTGTCTCTCACTACTTTAGTAGAATTGCTAGCAATTAATACTCCATTCGGATTCTAGCTGTAGAATCGTTACGCCCAGCCCAGGTAGTAATGCCTCCTACAAGTGCGGGAACAGACCTTCTGTGTATAGACAAATTTCGGCTGCCCGCGTGTAAATACAGCAATGGCAAAGATAGATATCCAATGTATGTGCTGCCGTATAAAAAGACTCGATGGTACAAAACGACGAAGTGAATCGCGATCTATATATCGTCATTTCTTCGTCAGAGTTATTTCTCTCATCTCGAAGTGCCAATATCTACGAATAAGTTGTTGACGGCAATTTAGTAGTTGTTTTCTGCAAAAGTGGAATCGTCAGGCTGCTGGTTTTATAGATATACCCGAATCTCTACAAATAAGACGTTATTGCTTTGGTCGTGTGAGTGAACATGTCCGGCAAGGAATTCCATTTTTAGGTGTATTATTTCTAGTATGCTTCGGTGGCGGTTTACGGCAGAATTTATGCGTGATGTGAAGGATACTCATATATGCGATAATATAATAATCAGTTGAAACTGTCTGTGGTCTTCGAAGGGAGGATTCGAAAATTTAGGAGCTACAATTTATCATCAGTGGCGTGTCATGTATCTATTAGAAGTTCCAAGTAGAGATGACATGGACATCATAATGATCTAGTCAAAAATTCGAATGGGGAGAAAACGCTATTTCTCCCTGGCTACGCCAGTGGTAACAGTTCTCCAGCAAGGACCGGATGTGTCATATAATCAGCACTTTACCGTTGATATGGACTTGGATCAGCTTGTCTAGTAAGAGCCAAATGTTGGTAATCTATTTCTAATTTGTGACCTGAATTCCAAATTCCAACCTAATTTATGAATTCCTGGAAATGTTGTAGGAACACAGAAACGAGCTGAGCTTATGATCCATACTCATGAATTTTGTATTAATACGGGAACTCTACGCGACTGTAGGAACGAAAGTACGCTGTCTGACGTCATCCGTGCGCTCACGCGGGTTCCATAAAAACAATGAGTGCGCGAAATCATTTGACGGAATGTACGTTTTGCCTATCTCATGCTTATAAGAATGAACTGATTTGATTTTTATTGTATTTCTTTTTAATAAGGAAGTTCGCACATTGAGTAATTCTAGGTCAATCCAATATGGCATAGATTTTGCTAGCTGTCTAACCCTACCTGCATAGGGTGATCAATTCAAATCAATCATTAAAAAGCCTCATTTCCAAACATCAACGCTATGTCTAAATCCTTTTCCGAGTTTGGTGGGTGCAAGTGCGATTGAGCATACTGAGCCGAAAATGGGCTCGGAGAGAAAGATGTATGTCATCCGCCACGAAAGAAAAATGCGCCCATTTGCATGTCAGTTCAGTTTATTGAGAATGTCAACACACCACAAGATTGCAATACAAAGAAAGAAACGAAGGAGTCAAACGACTTACCGTAGTGCAATCGATCGATCAAACTTTTGTTCGAACCTGCCGATATAATTATAACGTGTTTTATAGGGGCATGTGAAATACAAAATTTTCAAAAGATGGCAAGGCAGTACTGATTGGTAGCAGCAATATATGTTTCTATATTTATTCATCAGCCTATTAATATCGTCTTCATATATGTATAATTATATATTACATGAACCGGATTGTTCTCATAAGCATCGATGCGGAGCCAGACCCTTACAGTTTGATTGTAAAGATGGGAATGTATAGTTCACTAGAAGAGTTGGTGATGGTGATAACACCTGGAGTTGATCTTGGTTGTAAACATAGGAGATGCATAGTTCACTAGAAGAGTTGGTCATTAGTTTGTGATAACATAGATGGAGTTGATCGATTAATGTAGCGATAACATGGATGTCATACTCGGATGAATTCATCATAGTCGCTACAGTACCAACAATCTGTACAGTAGGATTGTTTAAAATCAACTGGCTAAGTGAAAACGCATGAAAAAAGCATCACTTGCCCTTCAGGCATAACTGGAAGTCGAAGTTTGGTAACGCCGAGGTGATGGAATTTGCCCGCCATGGATACTAATATTTCCAAAAATGCTTGAAATTTCAATTTCGGCACGATGCGCTTCCAATGGTTGGAATTGAGTCAAATTTTGTGTTTAGTTTCAAATTGTCTTAGGTCCTTTATAACTCTCATGAAATAATTTACAGTAACACAAATACAATACAGTGCAACTATATACAAATTACGGTAAAGCAGTATTAGCAAAAGCAATATTGTTAGTCAAAAGCTGAACAGAAAGATTAAAAAATCTGCAGTTTGTTTTTGCAAATCAACGATAATGCATTTGGTTCATCCTGAGACTTAGACAAACAATGGTTTGCATTCAACACTGAAAGGGTGCGCAAGGGCCTAATTAATGCCTGATGTAGCCTTTTCATTTGCTTTCCATTCGTCCTTAACCTTGTATTTGTCTGGCTTTTTTGTAGAGACGAGGGAGGAGGATCCCTGATAAACCTTAGACACTTTGAAACGTGCTATCACCTAGACTCAAATTGGCGTCTTCCATGTCGCTGACGGTGGATTTACAAACCAAGCCAACTCCAGTCCAACCAAGCATCCATGGTGCTGGTAGTGAATTCGGAAATGATGCACCAGCTAACCAGACTTGTGCTAACTAACACTCCAGTTAGTTGATGTTCAATGAACTAATGGTTTTTGAGTAGTTCTAGTTGTAGTTGCGGATTTCGAAACTTGAGTAGTCGTGGTTCTAGAAGCGCATTTGAAAAAAATGAGTTGTGTTTAGTGATGTTCTTGCAGCCATTGCTAGCTCAGAATCATCACTACACTTCGAGGTTGAAACCCATCCCCTTTAACACTGGTACTGATGAATGGGTTGCTTCACAATTGAATCTGTAGCTGGGGAGTTTTAGACGTCACTAGTTCTAGTTTTAGTAATAGTTGCGAGTTTTGAAAAGAGAGTAGTTCCAATTCTAGTTCTAGTTGGGTATTTTGGAAAGTTTGCGCAAGTATGCAGGTGAGGCATTAGCGAATGATGCACCAACTAACTCTTGTCAAGAAAAGCCTTGCCACATACATAGCAGTTGAATCCAGTATGAAATTGCATGTGCTCTATCAAGCGCCATGAGTTGGCAAATGAATTCTTAGGTACATTCTGTTCCGTTGTGCCTACCAATGTGCGTCCTCAATCCTGCCGCGCGACGAAACTGCTTGTTGCATATCTTACAGCGATGCTCTCTGACGTCGCTGTGCCTAAGCATATGACTTTTCAGCTGAAACTTGAAACTAAATTCCTTCCCGCACACCTGGCACGCATGTTCTTTGATTCCGAAATGAAGTTTCAAATGGTATTCCAAGTGACCGCCGCGTGCAAATCCTTTTCCGCAAATCTCGCAGACGTGGGATTTTACAGTAGAGTGAATTTTTAGGTGCAAGTTCAAGTTCTTGCTGTGGCCGAACTTCTTGCCGCAAATAGAACATTCGTGCTTTCGGGCGCCGATATGATCTTCGAGATGTCGATCGTACTGTGCTTTATAACGAAATTTTTTGTCGCATATCTCGCATCGGTATTGTTGGACGTTGGAGTGGACTAGCGCATGGGTTTTTAAATTACACTTCTGTCGAAATGACTTCCCACAAAGATAGCACTCGTAGTCTTTCAATCTCCTGTGAATCAACGAATGACGTTTCAGACGACTGCTTGTCACAAAAAGCAGCCCACATACATCACACTTATTGTCTTTTTCTCTGGTGTGGATACTGAAATGCTTTTTGAGTAAAGACTTCTTCGTAAAGCCGGTCCCGCACACATCACACTCATACTTTGTTGCGGCAGAATGAATCTTCGTATGCTTTTTCATATTTGACTTCAGACGGAATCCCATACCGCATACAGCACACCCAGACTGGAATTGGTGGTTGTTTTCGACAACATATTGTGCGTGACAGACGGATTTCCCGCGTGATTGGGAAATTTCATCCGCGTGACGGAAATATTTTTAGTTCTGATTCGATACTGAATTACTTATTAAACGTCACAATGTGCTGAAATAGACCTGGTATACGCCGGACTAGGGTTACGCCGTATATTCGCTGTTGCGCAAATGCCATGCTTGCTTGTGTTCTGTGAAGCGCAAGCGCCTTATTCTGTATTTGGACTCTGGTATCACTTTGTGACGTCATCATAATTCATTAGTCGGCGTGATCTGATAATAATGCTCGCGTGACGTTGCGCGTGTCGTTGCCACCGATTCCACTCTGGCAGCACACTTATGGTCTTTCACCCCGGTGTGGATAGTTAAATGATACTTGAGTAAAGACTTCCACACAAAGCCCATCCCGCATACTTCGCACTTATGGTCTTTCACTCCGGTGTGGATTGACAAATGATATTTGAGGGCAGACTTCTGCGCAAATCCCACACCGCATACAGCACATTTGTGATCTTTAGTTTCAGTGTGAACACGCAAACGTTTCTTTAGTTGGACCTTTTGCACAAAACCTTTCCCGCATTTGTCACGCTCGTGCTCTCTCTCTCCCGTGTGAATTTTCATGTGTCCAATTCTTGCGTTTTCGGAACTGAATGCTTTCTCGCAAACAGTTTCACTGTCGTCAGTATGGCGCGGTGAAGGCAATGTGCTATTTCCGACTTTGTGACTGGGATTTTCGACTTCCATTGTGGAATTCATGTGAGCAGAAAAAGTAGGCTGATATAAAAAATAAAGTCGTTCAAGATATTGCACTCAAAATATTAAAGGAGAATCATAAAATGAAACTGTGCTTATCACGTAAGAGTTTGTCATTTAAAATACAATTTAGCCTGAATTGCAGTGAAGCAGAGATTTCGAGAGTTTGTCGGTAACAACCACTAACACTTGAAATGAAATGTTTCTGAAAAATGAAAGCAACTACCCGGTATTTGTCAATCGCGCTACAGAGAATAGTGTAAATCAAAATCTGTAATACTGTAAATATGAAGTTCTTTCATATCACCGACTTTTCATCCACCTGCTCTAACAACTTTTTAATGATTTTGTGCGCAATGTCTGAAAAATTCATGAAAGGCAAAGAAAAGTCATATGGCTCAACTGTGGTTCTCAAACTTTTTGACACATCTCCCTATCAAGCTCAAAATATCTCTATCGCCCCCTCATGTGTATATATAGCTTTGCTGGTATACTACTTCTAGTTCAACAAATATTGCACCTTCGTCTCTCATTATCATCACCAACTTTCGAAACCACTGGCCTGGACAAAACCTGGACAGAAACCCATGTGACTTGATAACAAATCCATACAATATGCAATATGCATTATTAGGCCTTGTTAACCCAAGCAACAATTTAACAAAGCTTTTAGGTCAAATGAAGTATGCCTTAGTATGGTATAGTTTTACAACCCGTAAGCTCAATTAGTGCACAACTGCACATTATGTAATATATCAGTCCTATAGAAGTAGGACACACTTTGGGTCAGTCCAAAAGTACTCGAGAAAACGGCTGACAAGTGGGGTACGATACATGCCTGTTGTGGCTGTTGACTAACCCCAACAGTTCAGGTCAAGGGCAATTTCCAAATTTCAGGATATGCCAGATTGCTCAATCCAATAGTAATGTTAAGTGTTTATCATACAGGCACGAAAGTAATCGGCAATAAGTCTCAACACAGATCAATTACATCTACCTATACATTACCTACAATTCAACTGCACAACCGACTTCGCCACTCCCCAATCAAATCAACATTCCATATGCAGCGCACGGCGTGCGCTGAAAATATGCATTTGCATACTGGAGCAGCAGCGGGCAGCAGAGAGAGATGAGCGGATTTGGAATTTTTAAGACCTAATCCAATCCAAATCCGAAACCTCCAATCCTAATTAGGGCTGGGCAAAATCGAATACCTGAGTGATTCGATTCTGAATCACGTATTTTACTTCGAGTCAAGTCGATTATTCGAGTATCACTCATTATGACGTCAAACCAGAATGGAACATCTCAAAGTTCAAATATGTACCTTTTATGCCACCCGAAAAAATATAATGCCTGTTACAGTGTTGGGATCAAGTCACTACCTTCGAGTCACGAGTCAACTCGAGCCATTGCACATTTTGACTCGAGTCAAGTCAAGTCAATAGATTTTCGAAGGTGACTCGAGTTAAGTCAAGACACTCGATTTTTGGAGGTGACTTGAGTCAAGTCGAGTCAAGTCAAGTCAATTCAAGTCAAGTCAAGTCAAGTCACGAGTAAAGTCACAGTTCCAGTCAAATTGCCTTTTCGAAGTATGAGGCATGTTAACGTCATTGCATTTTACTAGCTGTCTGAAAAACAGACTGATCGGTCATTGATTTTGAACCGATGAACGAATATACACGCAAGAAGGCGATGTATCGCTCACAAATGCTTGCAGACTACGTAAGTAATTGCATAGCCTCAGTTTATAGCAGGGGTGGGCAAACTACGGCCCGCGGGCCGCATGCGGCCCGCAACACCGTTCTGTGCGGCCCGCGAGAGTTAAACGAAACTTATTAAAAATATTGATAAAAAGCGTAGGCCTACTAAAATTCGAATTAATGCTGGGACGTGACTAAACTTTTACTTAGTATATTTCACCATGATAATTCTAACGCAGTGGTTCTCAAACTGGGGCGCGCGTTCCCATCTGAAAAGCAGCTGAAATTTTTTTTCGCGCTTAGCGCGATTTAAAGCCAATTCTTAATTATTGCTCTGCATTTAGTGTTAATTTCATATTTTAAAATCTCTCATCCACAGTAGTAACCTTCCATGCCATCAAACTATCCGTTATGTTTGCCAGCATCCTGGTATCGTTTTGTGATATGACGATAAGGGGGGTGCGAAATCTGACACTGTCATACGGGGGTGGGCGTGTCTTGAAAAGAACCACTGTTCTAGGGTAATCTTACTATATTTTTTATG